>CAKNXH010000217.1:640852-666747 GCA_932178445.1 Andricus quercusramuli | reverse complement strand
AGAAGTGTATAAACTGTCGCTACGGGTAAAAAAAATGGTCGGAACCGATTTTCGAACCGTAAATGAAATTCAAGGAATTTCTGGAATTCAAGGAATTCATGGAATTTAAGGAATTCGTGGAACTTAACGAATTCATGGAACTCAAGGAGTTCATGGAATTCAAAGAATTGGCGGAATTCATGGAATTAACGAAGTTGACGAAATTCACGGAATTCAGGGAATTCACGAAATTCCAAGAATTCTCGGAATTCACGAATTCAGAGAATTCGTGGAATTCACGAAATTTAGAGAATTCGGGGAATTCATGAAATTCCCGGAACACATGGAATTTATGGAATTCATGGAATTCACAGAATTCACGAAATTCACGGAATTCTTGGAATTCACAGAATTCACGAAATTCATGGAATTCAAAAAATTGATGCAATTCACGGAATTCCAAGATTTCTCCGGAATTTAATTCACAAGCACATCTTCATTCACTTCTAGCTTAGCAGTCGACTTACTAGACTAATTGTGAAAATTAGAAACACGGCAATGATTGTATCAAACTTCGGAGAATTCCGCAGAATTCGGAGGAATTAACAGTATTCAAAAGGTTGTGTATGCAAAACCGGTGCCGGTAAAAAAAGTTGTCGGTACCTATAAAAAAATTGTCGATAGAGCTTAAACTGCTTAAACTTAGAAAAGGTTAGGGGTAAAACTGAACTTATTTCTGTGATTGATCACAGAAGACGAATCAGAGAGATGCAGGGATAGGGCTCTGACCAACATTATTTCTGTGACTAGTCACAGGGGTGCCTTGCGCCTCCAAGAGATGTCGGAAAGGGGTAGGGGTTTGACTATCATTAATTCTGTGTCCAGTCACAGGGCCACCATCCAGCCGCCACGAGCTGTTGGAAGGGGTGAATTTCGTGAATTCCTTAAATTTCGTTAATTCCATGAATTTCGTGAATTCTGTGAATTCCATGAATTCCAAAAATTCCTTAAATTCCAGAAATTCCAGAAATTCCTTGAATTCCTTGAATTTCATTTACGGTTCAAAAACCGGTTGCGACCATTTTTTTTACTCGTAGCGACAGTTTATACACTTCTTATTTAAAAATCTTGAAATTTCAAATAATTCAATCTATTCAAAAGTGTTCAGGGTAATTCAAAAGTGTTAAAGTAATTATTTCTACAGAACTAGAAGGAATTCTGCGAAATGCTCAGAACTCAGGAGGATTCTACAGATTTCAAACAACGCGTGCATTTCAATTTAATCACCGAGCAATGTTTTCTGATTAGTTTGCCACGAAAAAGATACTATTTAATTTTCAAATCTCGTTCAAGTGTGAAGTTGCACCAAAGAGTCAAAACCTCCTATAAAAATAAACGGACCGGAAATTATACGTTCTGAACTTGTATTCTCACACACTCTTAACGATGGCACATGGACTGTCGGCTATCTAACGCATTTTACTGATTGGTTAATCTTTAATTGCTAATGACTCGGTAATTATGCATTCAATCAAATTTTTTTATTGATTATTTTCTATTCAGTTTTCCACAAGGAATCAGAAAATACAAATATGTATTTTGAATACACGGACACCCTGTATACACTGATACTTATTATGCAGGTGAGCGGTTCGCTGTCTCTATAGTCTATACTAGTGAGCCTGGTTAAACGGATGTAGTCGATTGAAGTTTATCAAAATATTAATGATGATTAGAGAGCGGGTTAGAGTCACTGTGAAGTGAACTGTCGAGCGCCACTCAGCTTTCACACGCGGAGAACTCCGGCTAGACCATCGTTTATTCTTCATAATTTCGGATTGAAAGTGTTTGAAATTTAAGAAAAATGTATGAAATGATTTGGAATTCAAAAAGGTTCCAATTCAAATTTTTTTAAATCGGTGAAATTTTGAAAAAAGGACAATATTTCGAATGAAATGAAAAGGAATTGAACTTGTATAATTTCTGAATGAAAGCGTTTAAAATTGGATAATTTCAAATTCAAAAAATTTTAAAACAGAACCTTTCAAAATTCGAAAACTTCAAACTAAAATTTTTAAATTTGAAAATTGTCTTTAGAAGGAAGCTGAAATTGTCTAATTTCTAAATCAAAGCGTTCAGAATTGATATTCATGGACAAGTGGCTAAGATTCTAAGAATGGCCCTCTTCGACGAAGAAGGTGTGGATCTCGAAACAGTAAGGGTACGTGGGTTAGTGTTCGCAGATGATAAGGTTGTTATGGCAGAGTCAACCGAAGACTTGCAAAGAATGTTGAACAAAATTAAAACAAGCATAAAGAGTACGGGCCTCAAAATTAACGTAAATAAAACAAAAATTGCAGTATTTGAAGGAAAAGGTGAGAAAATAATGTGCAACATTATCCTAAATGATGAGAGAATAGAAGAAGTTAATAAATACGTATATCTGGGTAGCTTATTCACTTGTGACGGAAAGATAGATGGGGAGTTAGATGGGCGCATAAACGAGGATAAAAAGGTTATTAGATTATATATTTCAATCTCAATTTCAATCTCTATACGAGTGAGCCCGGTTAAACGGATGTAGTCGATTGAAGTTTATGAAAATGTTAATGATGATTAGAGAGCGGGTTAGAGTCACTGTGAAGTGAGCTGTGGAGCGCCACTCAGCTCTCACACGTGCATAACCCCGATAAGACCATCATTTGTTCTTGATAATTTCGAATTGAAAGCGTTTGAAATTTGAGAAAAATGTATGAAATGATTTTGAATTGGAAACGTTCAGATTCAAATTTTTTTAAATTGGTAAAATTTTGAAGAATGGAAATATTCCGAATGATGGAATGAAAAGGAATATTACTTTATCATTTCTGAATAAAAGCGTTTAAAATTGGATAATTTCAAATTCAAACAATTTTAAAACAGCACCTTCCAAAATTCGAAAAATTCAAACTAAAATTTTTAAATTTGAAAATTTTCTTTAGCAGGAAGCTGAAATTGTCTCATTTTTAATTCAAAGCGTTCAGAATTGAACAATTTTTTTTAAAAACGAAAATCTCGAAATTGAATGATTCCAGATTGAAATTTCAAAAAAGGACGATTTCAAAACGTTAAAAATGGAATATGTTCCGAATAGAATTAAAAAAATATATGTTTAAAATTCAGAGAAATAAAAATTGTATTATTTCTAATTAAAAGCATTCAAAATTGGATAATATCAAAGTGAAACCTTTTGAATATAAATAAATTTAAATTCGAACCGATTAAATTTTGACAGTTGGAAATTGAAAACTAAATTAAATATTTCTAAGTAAAAGCTCCTGAAATTCTAGAAATCTGTATTTTTACTACTGAATTAAAATTTTATGATTTAACGTAAAAATTGATAAGACTAATTTTTCTGAAATCAAAAATTAAATTCACCTTTTTCACCGTTCAAAATGTATGTTGCCATAAATGGCCGATAAATTTCCATAAATTATCAGACATTTCCAAAATGTTTATTTCCAAAATTTTGCAGAAATTTTGATAATTTCAAAAGAGCCCTAAAATTTCCGAAATTTTTAAAAAATTTGTTAAATGTAACATTTAATGATAGACTCCATTTATTTTCAGCATGTTATAGTGTCAATTTGAATTTCAAATAATTCAAAATACATAAAAATCAAGAAAATTGGCGTCGCGATTACCCAAAAAAAAGGTCACGATTACTAAGATAAATTACCTTGGTAAAAATTTCCAAAATTACCAGAGATAAAAAAAAATGTTTAATCAAAAAAATTTCGAAAGTAATCAGGAATTTCCAAAAATTTACCAAAGTCTCAAAAATTATCAAAATAGAGAATCTAGAAAGAATCACAGATTTTTTTTCATTCTACAGTATTTTATAAAATTGTATAGGAAAAATTCAAGTAGTTTAAAAGATATTTGAGACTTTTTGACGTTTGGAAAAAATTTAAGAATATTTTACATAGGAATTTTCGGAAATCTTTCAAAATTTTGGATACATTTTTGTAATATATTATTATATTCTTAAATATTTTCTTGGAACTAATTTTTACAAATAAATATAGCTTTAAATATTTCTAGGAATCTCAAGCAATTTTTTTTATCATCCTGAAACATTTCAAAATCTTCAAAAAACTTCAAAATTGTATTCAAAAAACCTTAAAAAATATACATTTTATTTGAAGTTTTTTAACATTTTTCATAATTTTTTAATTATTTAGGAAACGTCTGAATATGTTTTTAATTATTCGCATTTTTTTCCTTAAATTTTTGAAAAATTTCAGCAAAATAAGAAAAATGTTCTACAAATCTTCAGGATTCTTTTTTGATTATTTTGGAAATCCTTTGGAATGTTTTGAATAATCTTTCTTAATATTCTCTTGAAATAAATGTTGTAAAATAAAAAATTCATAAAAAATGGCTGAAAAATCTTAAGACATGTCTTTTATTCTCTTGAAACCTTTCAAAATTCTTGAGAGGCTTCTGAATTTTTTTTCGAAATCTTCAAGAATCTACATTTTGTTCTGAATAAAATTATTTTAGTATCCTTTTGCCTAAATGCTTTTCCGACATTTTAGGAAATCATTGAAAATCTTTTTACAACTTTTAAAATATTTTCTTTGAAGTAATTTTTTCAAAAAAATAAAAAATAAATGAAATATTCCCTGGAGTCTTAAGAAAAAAGGTTTCTAAATCAATAAAAAGCTTTGAAATATTGTTCCAAATTCTTCAAAAATTGACATTTTGTATAAAATTTGTCAGTAAGGGTAATTTTTTGGTTACCGGTATCCACAACTTTTTTAATGTTACCTACATTCTATACTCTCACTAACTAGTCTAATTCTAACACGTTTCACAAACTATATTCTAAGTTTTTGTCCATAATTTCATTTTTTTCATCTCTTTGAAGGTATGAAAAAGTTTACAAATTATAGTCCAGCAGCAAAATGTTGAGAACAGAATCATTTTCAAATATTAAAAAATAATTTTATTTGAAATTTTCTCATTTATTATAATAATGTTTAGTTACATTCAGAAATAGTTTTCATCGTCTAAACAACGTACATCAACAATTACTAAAAAAATTATTATTGAGGGTCAGTACAACCACCCAGTGATTATTATAATTACTTATTTGGAATTTTTGAATAAACTGATGGTGTACAAAATTCTTAATCTTTATTAATAAATAAATGCATATCATTCAATTTAATATGGTCAAGAGGTTATAAATAGAAACCTTTTGTAATTTTTAAAACAGCTGGTCAAAACGTTAAGAACAGAATTGTGGCTTTTATCATCAAAGAATCATTTACAACCAGAAATTTCTCTTTTAGAAATAAATGTTGAGAATTTAAATTCTTCATTTGAAAATTGCGATTAACAAAAGTCGAGAAAATTCAAAAGAACAAACTAAAAAAAGCCACTCAAATTCATAGTTACGTAGTATGAAACCAATCAGGTAGTCAACAATGAGTACGAGATTTTCGATAATTTCGTTCCAACCATTTTTTATATAGGAACAATTAAAATTCACTGTAACAAAAAGTAGGCTTACTAGGAGGTCTAGAAAAAATAGAAGAGTTCGATCAATCTATCCAGGTAAGAAAAATTCCAAGTTTTTCCCCAAGTGGGATGAGATTGAAAAAGAGGTACGAAGACCACGCAGGACGCAAATTCGTCAGATCTTCGCCGCCTGTTAATTGGCCATAATGGACCGTGAACCACTTATGATCCTTTGACTCGAAAAAAATGTCACATGTGTTTCGAGTCTTCTATATCTACAATTCTACACTTTATATTTCTATATAGGCACTTAAGTCTTACAGCGTTCTCGTGTACAGAACAGTTCATAAATATAAAATATCCAGAAATATCCACATGTGCATATGCACGTGTTGTACTGAGTTATCCACCCTTATTAGTCGAAGAGTTGGTCGTTTCGAGCTTTCAAGGAAGAGCAATAAATTTCGGGGCATGTCCTGAAAATAGCAGCTGGAGGGCGACGGATGACTCCGCAGGAATATACAAACTCATATTATAACCGTTTTAGAATCCTGTCTCATCTTCTAGAATTTTTTTAAATAAAAAGGGCGCGCACGCGCTGCCATCTGTTTTTCGCTTAGCTCTCGAGAAATCGGAAAATGCTTTTTGGAAGATCGCCCTGTCATGTCCGACATGTGGCACTCGTGAGGGATTTATCTCAGGAAAAGAGAGGCGGCACCCACCGCGTTTAAGATCGAAGGTCCAGGTCCGACAATTTTCGGGGTGGAGAATGGATTCTCATTCTTTTCTACAAGTAAAGAAGCGAGACGAGGAAGACCAACGCGCGTGTCGAATTTCTTGCTTGGATCCCAATTCCCAATTGATAGCATTTTTGATTCAACGCAGAGTCTATAAAGTGCACTTTGTACATTATATAACATAGTACTTAGCAGATAAAAAATAAAATATCTTTTAAAAGTCAGTAGGTGAGTCCACCCTACAGTCCTACACTGTTAGAAAAATCTGTACTAGTTTTAGTATACATGCACTGAGAGAACGCATTTAGTAATACGTACTATATCCGTTTAGTAGACGATTGTTTCGTATATTATACTATGCATTTAGTGTCAAATACTAAACGCCGTTTGGTTCCGTTTAGTAAATGTCACTAAATAGAATGGTACATCAACTGACTATCTGGTTAGTCATAGCTACTACACTGAGAGAACACATTTAGTAATACGTACTACATCCGTTTAGTAGACGATTGTTTCGTATATTATACTATCCATTTAGTGTCAAATACTAAACGGCGTTTGGTTCCGTTTAGTAAATGCCACTACATAGAATGGCACAACATCTGACTATCTGGTTAGTCATAGCTACTAAACGAAATAATCATTTAGTCATTTAGTACCTTCTACAACCGCTTGGTGTCGATTACTTGTCGACTCCATTTTGTTCTCGATCTTCATTGATCTTTGCATCACGAAGACGCCACAATCAAGTTACAGTGAGTTTAGTGATTTTTTCGAAAAAAAACTGCAAGTTGGAATGTCCATCATATATACAACCATAGAGGATGTTTTGAAGAGTTTGAATTTCGAGGAGTACATCGAGAATTTCAAAAGTAAGTACACTTAATCAATCACCTCATTGCTCATATTCTGGGACTAATTTTCTTACGCTAAGACATGCTGTGTAGTAGATTATAGATAATAAATATTCACTATTGTAAATTATTGTAAATAAATATTATAAATGTGTTGCAATAAAATAATTTCATAAATTTCTATCATGTTTTATAACTGAATAAGAACCTTGCGCTTAGTTAATTTTTGATGTTAGTTTTCTTGACCAGGGTAATACGTAATAATTATGAATTATGACTATTAATTAATTATGATGTTGAAGTTTTTTGTTTACTGGTCGTTTCACCGGAGCTAGAGAGAATTTTTTTCACAATCAAAGTATCAATATTTTCATGAAAATATTGAAACGACCAGTAGAAAACAAACTTTAACACCTTGCGCTTAGTATTCACCACTTTTATACCATAGTAGAACGGACAAATCGTGTAGTAGAACCTACTTAACTGGAAGCTGTTTAGTAAGACTTACTAAACAGGAATAGTATTTAGAACGAAAAGTTCAATAGAAGCTACTAAAACGGACAGCGTTTAATGAAATATACTAAACATATTTAGTTTGTAGAATCAATCACATAGCCATATCTACTGAACAGGACACTGTTCAGTACGGCCTACTAGACAGAATTAGTGAGAGCTACTAAACAACAAGTTAAGGCTAGTGCTTTCTACGAATCGTTTAGTCGAGGCTACTAAACAGAACGCCGTTTAGTGCGACCTACTACATAGAATTAGTGGGAGCTACTAAACAGGACGTCAGGGGTAGTGGGGGTCACTGAACGCCGGTTAGTAGGACCGACTAAACGACCGCTTCGTCGATTTCACTGAATATTTGGTCCGTCCATATATTACTAAATGGCGTAGTAGCTATGACTAATGATTTGGTAGTATTCACTAAACCCTTCTCTCAGTGTGTAATGGAAGCAAGAATGCACAACATGAAATTAAATTTAGTATACCAGCGTACAGTAAATTTAGTATATGCATATAGTGAATTTAGTATGCACGTACATGAAATTTTGTATACGCGTATACTAAATTCAGTATACATGTATAGAAAATTCAGTATACGCATATACTAAATTTAGTATACGCGTTCTGTTTCGCGTGATCTTCATCGCCTGTAAACATGATCAGATGAAACATGAAATCGAAGAACAAAGTTTTAATTTTCAAAAAATCATATCGTTAAGCTACACATACGTTGATAAATTGACTTTCAAGGAGAAGACTTCGCAGATCCTCGCAGAAAGAAGATGAACCTTGTAGCATCATAGAGAACTCAAACAAATGCAGCGGCATCGAGTCTGCCACCGGTCACGTTGCCCGACTCGCGTAAATCGGAACGCGCTTGTGCAGCTGAATATATTAAACACGTATATGAATTTTAGTATACAGTAAATATACAATTCATATACGTGAAAGAAACTTACTATACACTTAATAATTCTAGTATACATATAACTTCATAAAAGAAATTCAGTATACGTAAGTATACTAAAATTACAAAGTGTAATGAATTTAGTAAACGTATAGGAAATTTAATTTGCCCGTGTATAATAAAAATGCAAAAATTTCTAACAGTGTACAGTAGATAATGATTCTACAGTAGATAATCATTAATTTGAAATACTCATGTATGTACAATAATTAATTTAATGCAATTAATAGTTGATACACGATACGTGTCAATATATTAAAATTAGAATTTATCATTTTACTTGGATTTTTGCTTATAATTAATGATTATATCTACCGTAGGATCATTATCTATTGTAGGGTGGTTTTTCCTAAAGATGAATATCAAGGAGTCTTCTTTCTGGTATATAATCGAGGGAAAACAACTCCTAAAAATGCGGTCCAGCGGACGTGGATTACTCTGGATCAGACATGCCTAACTTGGGGAAATTTCCTTCCAAACACATGTTCCACGTCCACCACTATTTCTCCTGGAGAGCGGGAGTGGTAATAGAGGTGTCTTCTCTGTAACGTGCAATGCACTTTAGATATGAAATATGTGTCGGGGTGCTTGGGGGCGACTGATTTTTTTCAACATAAAGTTTCAATAGTAACTAGAATCTCAATTATTTCAATCAAGTATGTTCACATTTCTTTTCAATGAATGTAATTGAAAAGAGAAATTTATCAAGTGCTTTTTTGTTGTATATTATAAAATATTTCAATATCACTGTTTTTTACATTGTATATATAATGGAGACAAATATTGGCAGATACTTTTTGCAGTATAACAATCTATTAACATTATGCACGACGTAGAAAGGTAAGTTATAGAATTGAAGTATAGTTATAAGATCTCAATCCTATTCACTGCAATAAATTCTGATATGTTCAATTAAATATTATATGTATTTAATATTATATTTAATTAAACAAATCTGAATGTATTGATGCTGAACAGGATTGAGATTTTATAATTATATTTCATTTATATAACTGACTTTCCTACATTATGCATAATGTTAACAGATTGTTGTACTGCAAAACGTATCAGCCAACATTTCTGTACATTATACATATCATGTAAAAAACAGTGATATCAAAATATTCAATGATATACAACAAAGAAACACTATAAATAAATTTCTCTTTTCAATAACATTCATCGAAAAGAAATGTAAACATATTTAAATTGAATAATTAGGACCCTATTTACGATTGAAATTTTGTATTGAAAAGTTAGTCGCCCTCAAGCACATGGATTACTTTCATATACAGCATTACTCGGGATTACATCAGATTACTCGGGATTACATCAGATTACTCCGGATTTCATAGGATTACTCTGGCTTACATAAAACGCGAATTTTCAACCAAACAGGATTGCTTTTTAACAAAATTGTTGAATTTTCAACAAAATAGATCAAGCAAATAGTTGAATTTTCAACCAAAAAGATTAATTTTCTTCAAAAAAAGACGAATTTTAAATAAAATAAATGATTTTTTAAGGAAGTAGATGAATTTTTAATAGAAAAGGATCGACTTTCAATCATAAAGTTGTATTTTCAACCAAAGAGATGAATTTTCAACTAAAATTAAAAATCTTTATCCAAAAAATGACTGCTCAGCCTAATTGCTGAATTTTTTACAAAGTAGAATAATTTTCAAACCAAAAAAGATGAACAAGGAAACAAAAGAAAAACAGATTTTAATTTAAAATTAATAACAGATGAAGTCGACCAAAAAAAATGAATTTCAACAAAATAGTCGACTTTTTAACCAAAAACGACTCTTTACCAAAATCGTGTAATTTTCAATAAATTAGATTAATTTTTAACCAAATACATGAATTTTCAACCGAGAAGATTACTTTTCTACCGATAAATACAATTTTTCAAACAATAATTGAATTTTCACCTAAGAAAGATAAATTTTTAATAAAGGATATAAATTTTCAACTAAATTAAATTAATTTTCAACCAAATACATAAATTTGTAACCAAAAAGATTAATTTCCTGCCGAAAAATATAATTTTTCAAAGAATAGATGTATTTTTACCTAAAAAAAAATTCTTTTAACCAAAGAGATGAATTTTCAACAAAATTGATGCATCTCAGACAAAAAAATCCAGTTAAAAAAATTAAACTTTAAACAAAAAAAGAAGAATTTTCAACCAAGAAGTTGAATTTTCAACTAAAAAAGAAATTTACAATGGAAATTAGAATTGTTAAGTTTTCAACCAAAAAGATGAATTTTCAACTAGAAAAGAAATTTGCAAACGCAACTAAATTTTCAGTTAAAAAATTAATTTTCATGAAAAAATCAAATTTTTAACAAAATCGTTAAGTTTTCAACCAAAAAGGGTGAATTTTCAATCAAAAATCTTTATTCTCTACCCGAAAAAAACGTTGAATTATCAACAAGAAAAGATATAATTTCAACAAAAAATGGAATGGTTAAATTTTCAGTTAAAAAATTAATTTTTAACGACAACAAAAAACGATTTTCCTACAATATATTTCAATTTTCTACCGACATAGTGGAATTTTCAACTAAAAATCATGATTTTTCAACAAAGAAAATTAATTTTCAAACAGAAAAATACGAATTTTCAACAAAATATATGAGTATTCAACATAAAAATATAAATTTTTGTCTTTAGTGAACAGGTCAATTTTAAGTTAAGAAAATTGATTACCAAACAAAACAAAAATTTGAAGAAAATAGTTGAAAACCCATGTAAATTACTCCGAATTACCTACATTATCCTAGATTTCAAAAAATTAAAATTATTTCTTAAAATCAAATTAAATTATGTAAACTTCAAAAATGGCTCAAATTACACTTGATTCTATTTGAAATATGGTCATCTTTGAAAAACTTTACCTTATCTAAAATTGTTTGATTTAGAAAGTTTTCTATTAAAAAATGTCCAATTTGTTTTTTAAATTTTGAATTCTTTTAATTTGAAATTATTAATTATTGTTTCAACCATTTTTGAAACCTGATATTAAATTTTTTTCAGTAATGGGTTTTTAAATTGTTCATATATTTTATATTATGAAATAAAAATCCAAAAACTTCAAGCGTAAATTTACTGCTAGTTTTTAAATAAAATCCTTGGAAACTAATGAGTAGTGAAAAAATTATTCAATTGTACAATTTCCAATCAGTATTCAAAATTAAACAAATTAAAATTCAAGACTTTCGAAATCTTAAATACGTGGTATTCGATAATAAATTTGGAAAATTTCCACAATTCTTAGAATAATGTTAAACTAAATACGTATTCTTTCATAATTTAAATATTTGAATTAATTTGGTTTCTCGATTTTCCGAAATGAAATTGCTTTAATTCTTTACTTGATTTTTTAAATGGTGTCTTTTAAAACCGTTCATGTTTTAATGTTTTTCCATCTGAACATTTTTACTATTTTTATGTTAATCAATTATAATAATTCTTTAATTTCAATAAAATCTTTCCTTTGCATTTTAGTGACTCAAATGTAAATTGTGCACTTTTTCCGGCTTCAAATGAAGAAAATTCTACATTTTAAATTATTTAAATTTGAAATCGTGAAAGTTTAATTTATCAGCGGTCAATTCCGAACATAATTTTTTTTCAATTGCATCAGATATTCGAACACAATTGAATAATGAATTTTTCTCTGCACATTCAATTATAATAAAGGCTTATTAATACAACATTCGAATTTTCGAATTTCGAATGCTTTCAAATAGATTTTTTTCAACTTAGAAGACTAAATTTTTAAGTAACTTTTCAATTTAAAATTCTTTACTCTTGAAAATATTTAATTTTAAAATTGTGCGAGACTTCCAATTTTGAAATGTTTAATTTTGCATCTTTCAAAATTTATTAATTATAAATTGGAACTTTCAATTCGTTTCATTTATTTCCATGTAGAGGCTATAAACGTGTAATAAGTTTGATTTTTCTCAAAGGATAGGAAGTGACGCGAAACCTCGACTCTTCAGGAAAAGATCTTTTTAAGTTGTATGGTGTATTTTGTATACCTAATGTCCATCAATTGGATGTAATTTTCTATTGATGTTCAACTTTGTCAAACCTAAATTTTCCGCCTCTTTAGTTTTCTAATGTCATACATTTCTTTCACATGCGAAAAATTGTTCACAGTACGTTAAATATGAAATAAGAAATAAAAAAGGTCAAAGCCAAAAGAGACCTTTTTATCCCAAGTTGGTTTGATTTATGACAGCTCCTTTCAAGCCCAGTGTTATGTGTCTTATTGTGAACCATACCCACGCACAAAAGTTTTCGGTAGTTCGGATATAAAACCTAAAAATGCATTGTAACATGTCATCGTTAACTAAAAAATGTCAAAAAGAAGGTGCAGCGTATCCGTAATGCTTGCAATAAAATCTTTTGTGTGGTTTCCACAAAGAGATAAAAGTCAAAGAATCTTTGATGCAGAAGTCGTGTAAAATTAGCTGAATAAAAAGAATTATTCCATTATTTTTCCATATTATTATACTGATTCGCACTAAAATAGTTATACAATTTTTGAATTCTCTCCCAAAAAATCTCTTAAAAGAGGGGAAGTAAGTTTATTTTTCGGGAAAATAGGAAATAGGAGAATGAATTATTTTAAATTACACTAATCTACAGATACAATATTGAATTGAATATGGAAGGTTTAAGATTGAAAGTCGAAATATATTGTATATGTATATATATGTATGTATGTATGTATGTATGTATGCATGCATGTATGTATGTATGGATGTATGTATGTATGTATGTATGTATGTATGTATGTATGTATGTATATACAATTAAGCCATTTCCCTTTCGGGGTAGGCATGAGATGATTTTTTTAAAATTCAAAATAACGATTTTTTAACAATAGCGAAATTCAATTTCAACCCATTAGTTTCATTGACAACCAAATAGATGAACTTTCAATAAAAAAGAATTTATAACAAAATAGTTTACAATTTAACGAAATAGTCCAGTTTTTAAGCCAAAAAGACGATTTTTTTCGAAGACAGTTGAATTTTGAACAAAAATGTTCATTTTCAATCACGAAAGATGAATTTTCAGCCAAGAAAGATGACTTTTCTTCCATAAAAAATGAATTTTCAATCAAAAAGGAAAAGTTTCTCACAAATCGGTTAAATTTTCCACTAAAAAAAAAACGATTTCAAAAAAATAGTTGAATTTTCAACCTACATAAATGCAATTTTCTATCAAAGATGGTCAAATTCCCAAATTGAAGGAAAATAAAGATTTCAACTAAAAGAGACAAACTTTTTACTATAAATTTTCTACCGCGATACGAATTTTTAACCGATTGAATCCGAGATTGAATCAAACGAAAAAGAAACAAATTCTTAACATAATAGTTGAATCCTTCACCAAATAGATACATTTTTGAATAAAAAGGAAAGCTTTTTTCCAAAAATTGAATCGTCCAATTTTTCAACGAAAAACTTAATTTTAAATGAAATTTTTAGTTAAAACAAATAATATTCAACCAAGAAAGACTTTTCTATAAAATAGTTGAATTTTCAACCGAGAAAATTTCTAATTGTTTTTCAACTCGGAAAAAACGAATATTCAATTTTTAAATATAAGTTTTCTACTAAAAAGACCATGTTAAAAAAAATACATGAACTTTGAACTAAAAAAATATCAATTTTCAAGCAAGAATGAAATATTTATTCAACAAATTTATCTTTAACTAACAACGAATTGAATTTTCAACCAAATAGTTAAACTTTCAGTTAAAGAAATGAATTTTCAACTAAAATAATGAATTTTCACCAAAAAATGATTTTTTAACCAACTAGTTGAATTTTCAACTTTAAAGATGAACTTTCTAACAAGAAAGACAAACTTTGAACAAAATACATGAATTTTTAATTAAAAAAGATAAATTTTTAACTAGAAATAGAATAGTCAAATTTTCAATTAGAAAAATCAATTCTCAACAACAACAAAAAACCAAATCTTCAACAAATTAGTTGAATTTTCACATAAATCAGATGAATTTTCTACTAATTTCCAAATAATTTTCTACCAAGGAAATAAGTAACTGTCCAATTAAGATACAATTTATACCGAGAAAATGAATTTTCCTCGGAATTTTCTATTTAAGAAAAGATACATTTTAAAAAAACATAAATTTTCAATCAACCAAAATAAATATTTTTATTTTGTACCAAAAACGTTTGAATTTAACCCAAAAAAATTGACAAAACAGTTAAATCCTTAACCAGAACAGATAAATTTTCAACCAGACCGTTGTGAATTTCATCATTTAATTTTAAACTAAAAAAGATAAATTTGCAAGAAACAATGAAATATTTACATTTTTAGTGAAAAGACTTTATTTTAAACAAACAAAAAAATTAGTTTTTATCCAAATAGTTTTTTTTCTGTTAAAGAAATTATTGTTTTACTAAAATAATGAATCTTCAAACAAAAAATGAATTTTCAACCAAATAGTTGAATTTTATACCAAGAAAGACAAACTTTGAACAAAATACACGAATTTTGAACTAAAAATGAACAATTTTTACCCAAAAATATAATAGACAGATTTTTATTCAGAAAAATAAATTTTCAGTCACAAAAAGAAACGAATTTTCAAGAAAATAATTTAACTTTCAAAAAAAAGAAAAGTTTTTAATAAAAAGACCAAGTTGCAACGAATGTGATTACCAAGAAAAATGAATTTTCTACAAAATAGTAGAATTTTCACCTTAAACGGATAAATTTTCGTCTAGGAAGAGGAGAGTTAAATGTTTAGTAAAAAAATTGAGTTTCAAAAAAAAAAATTCAACGAAGTTAAATTTTCAACTACACAGAGATGGATTTTCAGCCTAACAGGTAAATTTTTAACCAATAAGATAAAATTTCTATAAAAAAAGATGAATTTTCAGTTGAGAAAATTAATTCTCAATTTTAAAAAACTTATTTTCAACTAAGAAAATAAACGTTCGATAAAAGAATCAACCTATAAGGTTGATTTTCTGCCAAAAAGATGAATTTTTAACGAACTAAATTAATATTCACCCAAATATTCGAAGTTTTAAAGGAATATTTCACCTAATAGTTAAATTTTCAACCAAAAAGGGTGTATTCTCAACGACAAATGTAATAGTTGCAACTTCAGCCAAAACACATTTTTATTTTAATTCAAACAAAAAATATGAATTTGCCACTAAATAGATGAATCTTCGACCAAACCAGATTAATTCTAAAACAAACAGTTGTGATTTTCAACCAAAAAAGATGCAATTTCTACTGAAATAGATAAATTTTTTAAATGGAACGACGAATTTTTAACAAAACAATTGAATTCTTAACTAAAAAGAATGAGTTTTCAACAAAATTCTTGAATTAAAAAAAAATCATAAAATTAACTCCCAATTTCAGTTTATCAAAAATTCTCTAACTCTGTCAGGTTTTCCCTGACAGTCACTAATTAACCTTTTCGAATTCCCTGACCAGTAGCAACCCTAAAAAATCATCCTTGTATAATTGATGGACGCTCCCTCAAAAGATTCATATTTTTCAAACACCATATTTCATTTTCAAAAAAAGAAAGTGGATAAAGTGAGATAGGCCAATTTCCTTTAATTTTTTCCGGAATAAATCCAGCATGAAATCGAAACCTTCAGTAGCCAAAACCCTTTAGTATAGAAATATAGATCTCGCTAAGCGCTAAGCTAAGGCTACCGCATTATTGAAAGAAGAAAATACCTCGCCTATACCTCTGATTTTAAAGGCCCTGGAGCAGATTATTTCACCTTTCATCTCTCATTCACGAATCTGAGGTCCCTTTTATTACCGTAACAATATAGCCACACAGAAAGCAATAAAGTGTCATGTTTGCCTTTATTGAATTTTATGAATTTTTTTCATCTCCTCTAATTTTATTCACTCCATTAGACCATTTCATCGAAATTCTAAGGGCTATAGACATTCTTGGAAGTGAAAGTGATTTCAGAAAGCCTCAAATTTTCTGGACTTTCAATTTCCTTCCTGAGATATTCATTAGATTAGGTTGTCTGTCTAACATTTAGTTCGAGCAAAAACTCTACTATTCGGTTTAAAATTTAATTATTTTGTTGAAAATGTATTTATTGGTTGAAAATTTATATTTTTTAGTCAAAAACTCAACTACTAGGTTGAATGTTGAACTAGTTTCAAACAAATTTATTTTGCTTTCTCATATGAGATAGACATAAAGAAAGCTGTGTAATGGTAACAATTCCCAACATTTTTTTATTCATTTAATCAAACCTTCCTCAGTTTAAAAATGTCTAATACAATTTTCTAAGCTCTAAGCAATTGTCCGGATGTGTGTGTTGATGCAAGAATATGAAAGATTCCTTGGTTCGAGGATGAATCGATTGACCTATAATATTGATACATTTTATGAAAGAGTAGGGAAGATATCGTCATTTATATTTAAAATCGATTATTATAGTAAAAATTTTGTAATTCTCATAACTTAAAGTTGATGCGAGAATAGAAAAGATGTGTTCCGAGACGAATCGATTGACCTATAATATTGAAACATTTTATTGGACAGTAAGGAAGCTATGGCGGTGCATAATATTTAAAAAAAACGGTTTTTTATAGGTAAACTTTTTTCAGTAACATAATTCAAAAATGATGCAAAAATATAAAAGATTCATCGGTTTGAAAGTTATGTTATGGTAATTTATATATTTTTGAAATCGATTTTTAGAGTAAAAATGTTTTCATTTTCTCATAATTTAAAGTTGATATTAGAATAGAAAACTTGTATTGATTCGAGACGAATCGATTGACCTATAATATTGACACATTTCATTGAAGAGTAACAGAGCTATGGTAATGCATAATATTTGAAAACATGGTTTTTCATAGTAAAACTTTTTTTTTTAACATAATTCAAAGTTGACGAAAAAAAAAGAAAAAATTCTTTGTTCGAGACGAATCGATTGACCTATAATATTAATACATTTTATTAAAGAGTAAGGAAATTATGGTCGTTTCTAATATTTGAAATATCTGTTTTAAACAGAAAAACTTTTTTCATCGACATAATTCAAAGATGACGCATGAATGGAAAAGACTTTTTGATCATAAATTTTCAAATAGAATAATTCTGACAATGTTTGTAAGGAAACCATGAAGTTGGACATAAAGTCAAGTTTTCAATTCTGAATTTTTCAAAGAACATAAATTTCAAATGTAAATCAACAAATTTGATGCTTCAAAGTTCTACCATTTTTAAGAGTTACAATTGAATTATGAAGATTTATGAATAACAATTTTTAATTTTGATATTTTTGTTGATCAAATAACAAGTTTTCAATTTTAAATCTCCTAAATTAAAAAAATGTCGAATGTAAATCATCAAGATTACTGCATTTTTAATTACAAAATCTAAAACTCTCATCACTTTTATGAAATTGTGAATTAACAAAAATTAATTTACATTCCAATATTCTACAATTTTGAAGAGGTAAAACTGAATTTTACAGATTTATAAATAAAAATTCTTAAATTTTGATATTTTTGTTGATCAAAAAATAAATTTTTTATTTTAAATCTTCTAAATCAAAGAAATTTTGAATGTAAATCATCTAGATTGCTGCGTTTATGATTTTAAAACATGAACCTTACAAAATTATAAGTTGCAAATATTCAAAAAAAATATATTATAATTCTCACTTTAAATTTTGTAAATAAAAATTCTCAAATTTCAATGATTTTTAAAATTAAAAGTCAAATTTTCAATTCTAAATCAGCCAAATTGAAGAAATTTGGAATGTGAAGCAAGAAAATTATAGAATTTATCATTGCAAAATTCAAAAATTGCATAATTTTCTATTGGAAACTGTCAAAATTAAATCTCTGCAATTTTAAAGATATATAAATATAAATTCTTAACTTTGGATGATTTTTAAGATCGAAAGTTTAGTTTTGAATTCTAAATCTTCCAAATTGAAGAAATTTCCCATGTAAATCATGAAATTTTCAGCATTTATGATTGTAAAACTTGAAACTTGCATAATTTTTAATTGTGTGTTTAAAAAATTAATAAATCTTCAATTATAAAGATTTAGAATTGAAATTTCTACTATTTTTAAGAGTTACGATTGAATTTTAAATATATAAAAATGAAAATTCTTAAATTTTAATGATTTTTATCATCAAATGTGAAGTTATTAATTTTAAATCTTCCAAATTGAAGGAATTTCGCATGTAAATCATGAAAATGAGAGAATTTTAATTTTTTAAACTCAAAACTTGTGAAAGTTTAACGGCAAATTATCAAAAACAAATTGCCATTTAAAATTCTTTAATTGTGAATATTTGCAATTGAAGTTTCTTCAATATTTAATGTGTATGATAAAAAATGATGCAATTTTCTATTATTTTTCGAGAATAGTGCAATGTTACGAATTAAAAATTTAAGTTAATACAATTTTATACATTTTGAATTTGAAAATTTGGAATCAAAAACATAAAAAATTACAGTGTTAATTTATTTTGTGAAAATTCTTATAATTTTTTTGGATCTAGTACGATAAGGATATGTTATTCAAATTGAAACTAAACAATTTTTATTTAATTGCAACAATTTTAAGTAAAACAATATTTTATAAGATGTCAAATCGACGTATACTAATAAACTGCCAAACCGGATGGTAGAAAACAAATCAAGCTATAAATTATTAACAGAATATAGTGAAATAATATAAAGAAAAATAAATTTTTCATCCAAATCATCAAACAGATTCAGTACTTTCTAAAATTTATTGTTTCGTGACGTACTGACTATAAAATATTTAATTGAATATTTTATAAATAAATTTGGTTTATGGAAGTGTCTACGGCTCTACACGTACCGAAAAGATGTTCATCTTCCCTTACAATCTGATATTAATAAAGTGCATTATAGTATTTGCAATTAACTTTGTAAATAACGAAATGACACATTGTTTGTCTAGATCTTCATACCTATCTTTTCCCAATAAAACTAGTTTTATTTTTATCATTCTTTTAGGTTTTTATATACTTTATTCTGTTATAATGCACATTTCTTTCAATAAAATCCGATAATGGTTGAGAAAAAGAATTTGTTTGTATAATGCAATATTGTTTTCATGGAAAACTGGATTTGATAATTTAACGGCTTTATCAATCAAAGTTTTTATAACACCTATCTTGTTTTGAATAGAGTGATTTGAGAGAAAACGAAGTGTTCTTCCTGAGCAAATAGTTTTTCTGTGCCAGTCTGTGTTATTGTGTCCTTCATTAGTTTTAATTAAAGTCATATCAAGAAAATTTAATTTATCTTCAATTTCTATGTCAACGGTAAATTGTAATCTTGGGCTTATCCTGTTAAAAGCATTTAGAAGAATATCAACATTATTTTTATGTACACCATGTACTGAATCATCAACATATCTGATTTTTTGGAATACTTCATTCTCTAAATCCCCCATAACAATTACAGCTAAAATAAAAGACTACACTGATCCAATGGGAGTTCCAAACTTTTATTCATAAATATTAGTATTAAATTTGATAAATGCCGAATTGAAAATATATTTGTTGGAATCCAGAAATTGTTTTTTTTTAGTCATTTTGGTGTGACTTCAATCAAATCCCATCCCCTTTTTATGACAATTTCACTTTACTATTTATATTGCCAGGACAAACATATACTAGATATTTTATATTAAAAATAATGAACCGACAAAATATTTATTTTTTTGAAATTTTTAGTTACAGTAACTGAAAATTTCTAAACTGTTACATAATTTTTTGAAGCATATAAAGCTTTATGCAGTTACCGTTGCTGAAATTTCTGTTCCTGTTCAGGAAAATTTAGAAACAGTTGCTGCATAAAGCTTTAGTGACGCGTCTCTGAAAATTCAGAATTTAAATCCAGAAATTTCTAGCAGTGTACAGAAATTTTGGTACCAGTAGCCACTTTGTTTATTTCGAGCTCGGATTTTTTTTTTATTTTACTTAATTTGTTTGGGATACTGATATCAAAACTGAAAGCATTCATTCTTGATCTATCTTCGAGATTAAAGAACTTCTATTGTGCATCGATCAAGGATGGACGAATTGGGCGAATTGGACCTGCATCACGGCGATGCTCAAGTGAACGATCAATCTTCCTCATCGGCTACAAAGGATGTTCTCTCGAGGTCGAAACTTTGATCTTTACCTCGAAAACCGTGAATTTTTCGCCCCTTAGGACCTTTATAAGTTTATAGCCAAACCTATCTCTTCGCGACCATATGGTTGCCGGCACGACGGCAGGTCATTATTTTCGTTGGGCCCCACAAAATTGCCCGAAAATTGCTCTCCCTTTTTCTCGAGGGGGGCCAGCCAGCGCCGCGGTTTCCGAGGATAATTTCATAATTCGGGATTTTTAATTTGAATTTCAATTCCGCGGTCGCGTCGCACTCATAAGTGGTCAGACTCGTAATTTTCTCTTTCTCGACTCCTCACCCTTTTTCTCTTCCTTTATGGCTCTACCTTTTCTTCTTTTCTTCTCCAAGAGTTCCGAGACCACTTCCACAGATTCTGCTCTTGCAAAAACAATCTTGCATGCAGTGTATTTTCGCCCTGGACAAAAAAGTATTGCACCAGTCACCAGTGTGTGAGTAAAATTATAGTTTTCAAAGTGCGAAGAAAGAAGAAACAAAGAAATACATCCATAAATGTATCGCAATTCGCAATTACTGAGAGTAAAATGTAGAAAAAATTCAAGACAAGTTTTTTTCAGGGAATGATAATTACTATTATTTAATGGAAAGTTTAAGACTTTACAGCCCAAAATGATCTCAAAACTGGAATGGCAGGGAAACGTTTTAAATTCTTAAGATTTCAAGTCCAAATATATTACATTCCAAACAAAATAGTTGAATTTTCATTTTAAAAAAGATTCATTTTCTACATTGAGGAGAAAGATTATTTAAATTAAAGAAATGTCGAGAAAAATATAGTGCTAAATACATCTAAAAAAATATTTTTTGATCGTAAAAGATTTGTCTTGTCACAAAAATTATTTTTTTAATTTGAAAAACATAATTTCTCCAGACAAGAAAAATGTTGTTGGATCAAAAAAATATTTTAGTGAAGGTATTTACTATTCAGTACTATATTTATTTTAATTTTGTTATCAAATTGTTAAAATTTCAAGAAAAGGAGACGAATTTACAACCAAATGATCGAACTTTCAAACAAAGAATGATTCAACTCCAACCAAAAACCAAATAGTTGAATTTTCAAACCAAAAAGACAAGTTTTTCGGAAGACAGATGAATTTTCAACAAAAAGTTTATTTTTGTCCGAGAAAGATTACTTTTCTACCAAAAAATATAAATTTTCAATCCAAAAAGACGAATTCTGACCGAAGAATTTAGAATATAATAGTTGACGTTCCAATCGAAAAATATTTTTATTTAAAATTGAAAAGAGTTCAATTGGACCAAAAATAAAGAATTTTCAAGAAATTATATATGAATTTTCAACCAAACAATTGAATTTTCAGTCAAATAAATAAATTTTCTACAAAGTAATTGAATTTTCAACCAAAACTGATTCATTTTCTATACTGGAAAAAAGATTAATCGAATTAAAGAAATATACTGAATACGTTTAAAAAAATGACCGTTGAAAAAAAAAGAATTTTCAACAAAATAGTTGAATCTTCAATAAAAATTTATTTTTTAATCAAATTATTGAACATTCAAGAAAAAGAGACAAATTTTCAATTAAATGGTCGAATTTTCAAACAAAATAATTGAATTTTCAACCTGAAAAAATTAATTTAAAACTTTGAATATAGAAGTTTAGTTTTGCCCAAAATATATGTTACTTTTCTACCAAAAAATGAAAATATTTAATACAAAAAGACAAATTCTCAACGAAAAATACAATAGTCGATATTTTAATCAAAAAATATTTCAATTTTAAATTAAAAACAGTTGAATTCAAACCAAATAATTGAATTTCAAGTAAAAACATTAACTTTTAACCAAATAATAGACTTTTGAATCAAGAAATATAATATTTGATATTTCAAACTGAAAAAATTGATTTTAATTCAAAAACAGTTAAATCTTAAATTAAAAGAGATTAATTTTCAGTCAAGTAGTTGCTTTTTTTTAACAAAAAGATGAAACTCCTACCAAAAGAGATGGATTTTCAACAAAAAAAATGAATTTTCAAAAAAGTAATACAAATTTTTAACCAAGGACCTGGACGTTAAACAAAAAAAAAGAATTTCTATTGATGTAGTTTAACTTCCAACCAAATAGTATAGAATTGTCAACCAAAAAAGATGAATTTTCAAAAAAAAAAAAATATATGTATTTAATATTTGCACACAAAAAAAATTTGAATTCTAAATAGAAAACAGTTCAATTCAACCAAAAAGACGAATTTCCAACAAATTCATCACATTTTTTAACGAAAGAGTTAAATCTACAAAAAAAATAGTTAATTTAAAAAAAAATGAGTTAAACTTTCAACCAAGCAGTTAAATTTTCAACCAAAAAAGATCAATGCTTAACTAAAAATATATTTGATATTCCAACCAAAACAAAATTTAATTTGAAATAAAAAATAGTTCAATTCAACATGAAGCAACAAGTTTTCAACAAAATAGTTGAGTTTTCCACTAAAAAATACTTTATACCAAAACAGATGAATTTTCAGTAAATGAGTTGAGTTTTTAAGCTACGAAGATTTCAGAAAACAGATGATTTTGAAACACGAAAAGATTAATTTATAACAAAAAAGTTCATTTTTAAACAAGAAAAATGAATTTACAATCAAGTAGTTAAATTGTCAAGCTAAAAAAATGAATTTACAACATACTAGTTGAGTTTTCAAGCCAAAAGAACGAATTTTTCAGAAGGCGGATGAATTTTTACCAAAAAATTCGATTAATTTTAAAGCAAGAAATGGGAATTTTCAATTTCAAAAAGGATGACTCTTCTAACCATGAAGATGAATTTGCAATCCAAAGGGACGAATGTTCAGCAAAAAAGTTTAATTTTTCACCAAAAAAATGATTCTTCTGCACAATAATTTAACTTTCTACAAAATAGTTCAATTTTCAACCAAATAGTAGAATTCTAAAAAAAAATATTAAACCAAAAATATAATAGTAGACTTATCATGCGAGAAAGTAGATTAAGAATACAATTCGAAAATTTTTGAAGCCATATATTACAAAAAATACATTCTAACTTTAACAAAATAGTTGAATTGGGAACGAAATAGTTGATTTTTCAACCTAAAAATACAAACATGAATTTTTAACCAGAAGAATAAAATTTTTAACAAGAAAGTTCATTTTCAACCAAAAAAAGATGATTTTTCTAAGATAAAATATGAATTTTCAATCCAAAAATACGAATTTTTCATCTAAAACGGTTGAATTTTCACCCAAGGATATGACTTTTCAGCAAAGTAGTTCAATTTCTAACAAAATAATTCAATTTTCAATAAAATAGTCGAATTTTATTGCGAAAGAGATCGATAAATATAATAGACTTTTCCACCAAAAAAAGTTCATTTTCAATCAAAAAAGATTAATTTTCAAAAAAAAAAACGATGAATATTTGAGAAAACAGTTGAGTTTTTGACTGAAAAAGATCACTTATTAACAAAATAGTTGAATTTTTACCAAAATAATTGAATTTCCAACAAATAAGTTGAATTTTTAACCAAATAGTTGAATTTTCAACCTGAAAGATGAATTAAAAAAAAGATTCAAACAAAAACCAAATAGTTCAAATTTCAAGTCGAAAAGACGAATTTTTTAGAAGACAGTTGAATTTTTCAGAAAAAAGTTAATTTTCAATGAAAAACTATGACTTTTCTATCAAAAAATATAAATGTATATTCCAAACACGAATTTTCTATCCAGAAGAATTGAATTGTCGACCAGAAAATATGACATTTTAACAAATTAGTTGAATTTTTAACAAAAGAATTAAATGTTCAACCAAATAGTAGAACTTTCAACCAAAAAGAATTAACTGTCAACGAAAAATAGTTGGATTTTCTCATTGGGTTCTATTAATTCAGTTCGGACTTTAAGAAGAAGTTCTTTTTTAAAAAGGGGGAAAAGAGGGGAATGAGTGCGAAGTCTGAAGTGAAATATAATTGGAACGTTTTAAGAAAGATATTTTTTCTTGAAAGTCTCACCCCTGTATAATATCTGCTGAAATTTTTGCATTCGTTTAGTGTTTATTCGACCTTGCACGAATTCATCTATCTTCTTGATTCTTTTTCATTTTTTTTTTTTTTTTTTGCCACTTTCGCTCTCTCTGATTTTTCTGCATCTTCTCGTTCTGCGTATAAAATATGCTAAACGCTATGAGCCAGAGAGCCCACCAAACTCGGCGAACGTTGTTATTTACGAATTATGAATGTTGTAAGACGAAGTATAATAATAATGGCTGGAACGGTCAATTTTCGGACGCTTAAGGGCGGCCAAGCTTAATGTGTCGATCGAGAGACTAGGAATTCTTAGGCTTAATAAGTCCAGACCCCACTGGCGCGTTATTTTATTATTTATCGACCTCCAGCGAAAAGAGATTATCCCCATTCTCGCTTAGCTGTAGTTGCAGTTTCCGACATAAGCCAGAAAATTGCGTCGAGATTATATTTTTTTGTTACTAATAGCTAGAATCAAAGAAGACCGAGAATATCCCTGCAGTGCAAATATTCTCTCTGGATGATAAAATCTGGAAAATATTCGCGGATCAGTTTATATAAACGGAATTAAGAGATTCGAATTCTGAAATTAACTTCGCCAGAGCTAAGAAATGAAAGCTGAATAAAGGTATAATTAACTTCTTGCAGGAAATAGCGTAAGACAGGGTTAAGCGAGACGTTTTAAAAGATTTTTCTGACTAAACTACGCGAAGGAATTTTAATAAGATATTCATGCTCTAACTTTAAATATATAAATTCTTTCTTGTTAATAGGACGTAGTCTGTTCGTCCGTCGGTCGTACTTTTTTTTAAGAACGGAAAGTGAGAAAGTAGGAAAAGTGAGCTAAGATGAAGAAGGGCAAGTGAGGGGAAATGATGGTGTGTGTGGGGTTGGGGGGGGGGGGGGGGAAAATTAGTGGGAGTATGGGGAAATTAGTGTAGAAGAAGAGGGAGAAGTGAAAGGAATAGGAAAAATGACCGGGAAGTAGAAGAATTGAGTGAAAATAAAGGAAGTGGAAGAAGGGAAAGTGAGGGAAAATAATATCGGGGGTAGGGGAATTAGGGAAAGTACGTAGA
>CAKNXH010000217.1:628927-640842 GCA_932178445.1 Andricus quercusramuli | reverse complement strand
GTGTAGACGCAGGGGGAGTGAGGGAAAATAAGGAAATTTAAAGTAGGGAAAGTAAGGAGAAATAGTGGGAAAATGAAGACTAAGTAAGGGGAAATTAAGTTAGGCGAAGTAGGAGAAGCAAGGTGAAATGAGACGTAAGTTAAAGAATTGAGTGAAAATAAAGGGAGGGGAAGTAAAAGAAAGTGAGGGAAAGTGACGAAACATGAGGGTGGATGTATGGGTGAGGAAGAATAGGGGGGTTAGGGGAGGGGAATTAGGGGGAGTATGAGGGAGTACTAGAAATTATGAGAGGGAAAGTGAGAAAAATGGTAGGAGTATGAAGAATGAGGAGGGGTGGAGTAACGTAAATAAGGAGTGTGGAAACATTGGAAGTGAGGGGAAATACGGAAAATTAAAGTAGAGGAAGCAAGGGGAAATGTTGCAAGGGCAAGTACAGTAATTGAAGGGAAATTAGGAAATTGAAAGTATGGGAAGCGTGGGGAAATGAGGGAAGAGGAAGTAGGAAAAATGATTGGAATGTGCTAAGGTGAAATAAGGGGAAATAACGGAAAGGAAAGTAAGGAAAGCAAGAGGAGAGAAAATAGAGGAATTAGTTGTGTGGGCGTAGAGAAAACAGAGGGAAATGAAGGGCGAAGAAGTAGAGGAGGTGAGGGAAGCGGATGTAGGGAAAGTGAGAGAAAATTAGGAGACAGGAAGTAGGAGAAATAAGGGGTGAAGAAGTAGGGGAAGTGAGAGAAAATTAAGAGAGGGTAAGTACGGACAATGAGGGGGGGGGGGTAGACGTAGAGGTTAGGAAAAAGGGGAAGTAAGAGAAGCAAGAAGAGAGAAATGAGAGGAAATGAGGGGTGCAGGCGTAGGGGGAATGAGGGGAAATGGGGAAAGTGGAAGTAGGGGAAGCGAGGGGAAATGATACGAGAAATAAAATAATTGAGGGAAATAAATAAGAGGAGGGGAAGTAGTGGGAGTGAGGGAAAATGAGGGGAGTAGGATAAGTGAGTGGAAATGAAAAAGGAGGGGATAAATAAGAGGATTATACACACATCTTTTAATGCATATTATGCTTTTTTGAATGTGTGCTCAGGTTGGAAAAAATGGAAATTTTCGAAAATTTTAATTGACAGACCCGAACCAATGTTACTATTTTCCCGTTTAATTTGACTAAAATAATGTACAAATGCGAAAGAACAAAATTTGTCTGGGGCTAAAAAATAAACCATCTTGACACCCTCCAAGGGGCTTTTTGGGGAAAAATTTCTTCTTGTGATTTAGTAAGTTGGGAATTTGAGACTTTTTTACGTTTTTGCGACATATTCAACTTTTTTTTGAAAAAGTGTGCATTTAATGAACTTATTTCAAAAAACATGTTCTCTCATTTATAATTTGTATTATTGTTCGCTGGAAAAATCTGTAAAATTACAAAATTTGACACAATTTTGGATCAGTAGGACTTTTTTTTATTTTTAAAATCGAAAGAGAGAATAAAAGATATTATATAATTATATTAACTGATTTCAAAAATTGTTTTAGTACTTTTTTGGATATCAACCCACAATTCTTTACCCTCAAGTGAAACGATTTTATTCATTCACGACCAAATGGTTGAATTTTCAACAAAAATAATGGATTGCAAATTTGAAAGAAAAAATTAATTTTTTACAGACAAAAAAAATGAATCCTCGAAGAAATATATAATAGCTAATATTTAAAAAGAATTTTTGTTGATTTGGAATGAAAAATAGTTGAATTCAGCTAAAAAATGCAGATTTTATAGAAATAGTTGAGTCCTCAATGAAAACAGATTAATTGTCAATCAAGAACTTGCATTTTAACCAAGAAGGATGAATTTTCAGCAAAATACATGAAATTTCAAACAGAAAGGATCAATTTTTAATTTAAAATATCAATTTTCAAGAAAAAAAAAATATATTCTAGCAAAATATTGAAATTTTCAACCAAAGAGATGAATTTTCAACTAAAATGATGAATCTTCAATAACAAAAATTAAGTATCAAGAAAAGGGTTTAAAAAAGTCGAATTTTCAACCGAATAGTTGATTTTTCAAACAAGAAGATTTTCTACAAAAAGATGAATAATCAACAAAATACATGAATTTTCAACCAAGTAGTTGAATTTTAAACTCAAAAACATAATTTGTCAACCAAAAATGTAATGATTAATTTTATGTTGAAAAGTTATTTCCAAACTATGAATTAAAGGAATTTTTAACAAAATAATCTAATTTTTAACCGGAAAATGAATTTTCAACAAAGAAATAATTTTAAAAAAAAAGTAGTTTAACTTTCACCTATAAGTAGTTGAATTTTCGACCAAAAAAGGTGACTCTGTAACAAAATAGTTGCATTCACAACAAAATAATTAAATTTTTAACCAAATAGTAGAATTCTTTACAAAAGAAGATTAATTCCGGACAAAAAATATAATGATAGGTTTTTCTTATTGGGTTCTATTAATTCAGTTAAAATTTAAAGTGAAGAAGAATTCTTGTTAAAAAAAGGAAAAAAAATGTATGGACGGCCCCTGATCTGTTAAGACAATATGAGGTCCAAGTTAATCTTTAAATTATATAAATGTTTTCAAATAAAAAAATATGTCTAAAAATTTTGTATTTTCATTAAAAGTGTTCATATACTATAGTAACAAATAGTTTTAACTTATTATTTATTGCTCACAATTTTTCACAAGAGGGAGGGGTGAGTCAAAATCACTGAAAATAGTTTCACGTTATCTGCGGGAACAAAATTTCACATGCAAATCATAGTTTTATGGATTCTTAAAATTGAAATTTGCATATGCAATTTTTTAGTAAAATTGCCCCTTAGATTCTTAGAATAAATCCTGATTCTACAATGGGCAATAATACGTGATATGGATTCAGGAATATAAAAAAATGTGAAAAAATGGCACCAAAACTTTTCACGCCTTCCTTGACGCGTTTGCACGTTTCAAAAGAACGTCTTCTTTTGTCCCATAATTCGACGTGGCAACCACAAATCACGTCCCGACCACTTATCTACGCCATATGATGTATGGTGCACGCAGCCCAATTAATTTTTTTTACCTATTCACACTTGAATTGTGCACAAAGGTCTGAGTACTCGATTGTCGGTCACATACATCAGATAATTCATAAATTTAAAGTATTTTTGCAACAACAAAAAAATCAGAAGTAATAAAGTTCTAGCAAAATATAATATGGAAGAGTACAGAATTTGTGAAAACGAATCTGCGAAAACATAAGGAGCTTGCTGATTGCAAGGATGTTATGGTAAACCGCAGAAAATTAAACAGCTGGTTTATAGTTCGTACAGCAGGAAACCGAGAGCGATATCTTTCGAATAATTGTATACAGATAGCAAAGTAATTTCCTGCATCCTGTGCAGCCTATTAAGAAGTATATCTTTTCCAATTTATAAATAATTTTATAGGTTTCAATTCATAAGAATTGCAATAACTTGTTCATTATCAACGTAGAAATATGATTTTTTAAACTAATAGTTGAAGTTAAAAAATAATAATTTTGTATCCAAACAATTACATTCACAACCAAATAGTTGAACTTCCAAGAACAAGAGACAAGCTTCCAACTAAATCGTTGAATTTTTAACTAAATTGTTGAATTTTCAACATACAAAGATGAATTTTGAACCAAGAAATTTTCTACCAAAAAAGATAAACTTTTGATACGAAAAAAAAAAGAAATTTGAACAAAGCAGTTGAATTTTGGTCTGAAAAATATGACTTATTAACAAAATAGTTCAATTTTCAACAAAATAATTAAATTTTCAACAAATTAGTTGAATCTTCAACCAGAACGAGAGACGAACTTTGATCAAAATAGTAGAATTTTCCACCAAATGATTGAAATTTCAAACAAAAATAACTAAAAGTCAACTAAAACCAGTTAAATTTTTAAGCTGATGGTTTAATCTTCGAACCGAAAAGACGAATTTTTCAAAAGACGGTTGAATTTTCAGCCAAGAAAGATGAAATAAGAACCGAGAACTTTTCTACAAACAACGATGAATTTCCATTACAAAAAAAAAAAACAGAATTTGAAAAAAAAACAGTTACATTTTTAACAAAATAATTACATTTTTCAAAAAATTAGTTGAAGTTTTTACCGAATAGTTGAATATCTAACTTTCAAAGATGAATTTTTAACCAAACAGTTAAATTTTCAACAACAAAATTAATTATCAACTAAACAGTAGCATTTACAAACAAATTGTTAAATTTTCTAGCAAAAGGGGCGAATTTTAAGCCCACAAATATAAATTTTGCACCAAATGGTCGAACTTCCAATCAAGAAAATTAAAATTTAACCAAAAACAGTTGCCTTTTTAAAGAAATAGTTGTATCTTCAAGATAAAAAGACGAATTTTCAACAAAATAATTCAATTTTCAAAAAAACAATCTAACTTTTAACCAAAAATGTAATAGTAGACTTTTCAACCAAAAAAGATTTGTATTCCAAATCAAAAACAGTTGAAGTAGTAGCACACCAAAACAGATGAATTCTCAAACAAATGGTCGAATTTTCAAACAAAAAACTTTTAAATTCAATCAAAAACAGTTGAATCTTTAACAATTAAAATGAATTTTCAGCCAAATAGTTGAATTTTCAAACCAAGAATGCAAATTTTTTAGACGAAAATTGAATTTTTAATCCAGATGAATCGAGAGAAGAATGAATTTTCTATAAAAAAGACGAATTGAAAAAAAAACAGTTGAATTTTTGTCCAAAATCCATGAATTTCTAACAAAGTATTGGAATGTTTAACCTAAAAAGAATAAAAGATCTATTTCCAGCCATGTAAATTATGCAAAGATATTGGATTCCAAGTTTTTTCACGTCCGGGGATGATGAATGATGAATGCAAAATTTTTGAGGATTAGGGAAAATAAAGATATTTTTCTAATTCCCAAGCGACACGTTCAGAGTTCAGACTTTCATTCAACTATTGACGTGTCGCTTGGGAATCAGGAAAATATCTTATTTTTGCTAATCCTAAAAAATGCATTATTTTCAAACAAATACTTGAAGTTTGAATTTAAAATGAATAAATTTTCAACCAAATATGTAGTTGAACATTCTAACAAAGTAATAGAATTTTTAAACCAAAAAGACCAATTTTCTACAAGACAGTCGATTTTTCAATAAAAAGTTCATTTTCATCTAAATAGTTGAACTTTTTACTAAAACGATTCATTTTAACCATGAAGATGAATTTTCAATTTTTAATAAAATAGTGAAATCTTCCACAAATAAGAATTTTAACCGAAGTGATTAAACATAATAGTATAATTTCCTATTAAAAAGATTCAACTTTCAATGAAAAACTGTTGGATCCCAGCCCTAATCCACAAATTTTCGCAAATGAGATTATTAGCTCAAAAAAAAAATCTACTACAAAACACCGTCCAAATTTTAAAAAACCTGCGCCTCGAACGAAAAAACCCAATTTCTCCCTAAAATTTCTTGGAACATAATAATATTTTCTAATCAAACTTGTTATGTAAAATTCAACACTGACTTATCTTAAAAGCACTTTATTCTTTTGTTTTAAAATTAAAATTTTGATTGTAGGGTTTCGTAGCCTCGACGTTTTTACAAAAGAGGGGCAATGAGGTGAAGTTTTGGGTAGGAAGTATGGGGAGGGGGTTGGTGGGAAGGGAAAGTGGGAGAAGGAGGGGGTAGAAAAGTAGGGGAAGTGACGGAAACATGGTTATAGAAGAGAGAGGATATGAGGGATGGGTAAGTAGGAGAAGTGAGGGAAATTTATAGGAAGTAAAGTATAGGAAAAGTTCGAAAAAGAAGTGGAGGGGAATTGTGGTGAGTGATGGTAGGGGAACCAGTGGTAGTGAGGGGAGAGAAACAACTGGAGAAGGATAATGTTTTGTCTCTCCCGTAAAATCATAACAATGGCATGTTACGTTTCAATTCTTAAAACACAGTGAAACCTTGGATTTCTTGTATACTCTTTCGGTCATTCTTTAAAAACATTCTTTCATACGCCGGCGTATTTCAAAAGAGGGCAATTAACCTCACCAGAGTCAGGAAAGGAAAGCTAAATATTTTGCGGAAGAACCTCTTGTATTTCAAATTTGAAAATTGGAAGAGTCACGCTAAAATTATTATTTCGTGTTCTGCAATGTACCGGTACAAATTAAAATGTCCTGCAGTCATATTTATCTTCGGTTTCGCAAGACATTTTGTTTGGTTGCGTTTAACCAAAATCAAACTGCGAGGGCTGAAAAGTCGAATGTTTGATTTACGGTTGTCAGTTTGTGAAAATGTGAAACCGTAAAAGTGTAAATTTTAAACTGTTAGGTAAACGTTGAAATCGTATGGCCACGGCAGAAGAATACGGAAGCTACCATGCAAAAAATAAAGGACCGGGTCACCGCAGTTACCTCCGCAAAGGCTCTTTCGTCAAAATATTCTTTCTGTCTCGTTGAAGGCCTCTTTGAGGCTTTTCGTTAACTGCTCGATACCAGCCCTAAATTATACACAGCTCAAGTCCCGAGTAATTTTAACTTCATCGTTCGGTGGGAGATGGCCCTGGTACCGGTACTTCCTCGTAAACCGAATCGGGGCGAGAATGTATCCTCGAGGTCGTAAAATTCGTGATTTACGAACGGATTGCTACAAGAGGTAAAAGAAAGAATAGGAAAGCGGAAGGAAAGACAAAAAAAATGTCACCCAGATGGGAAACCAAATATCTGTCCTATATCCTGTTGTAAAATAAAAAAAAAATACGAGGCCCTCGATTTATTTTATGGCAAGGGAGAAGAATGTCGATATTTTACAGTTACATGACCGGGTATATAGTTATATACAATTTGTAAAAGATACAAGATACTTGAAAGATACGAGTTACTTTCTATGTATGGCACACAATGTTCGTTTTTACGCCGCAACTTTGTGGCCAAATTTAAGGCATTATAAATTTCTCAATGTGAATTTATGCCCAGAATCATCGATTTCATTGCAAAACCGTTTTTTATAATGTCATAAGGTTTTATGAATTTATAATGTAAGGAGTGCCGTGCAGTGCAATTTTGTTGATACATGATGGTAATGCGTAAAAGCTTGTTAAATGATGAAGACATTTTTTATTGCTACTAGTTGAAAGCCTCAAATTTATAAACATTTACGTTTTTATTTATTTTTGAAGTTCAATTTCATCAGCTGAAGTTACGATTTCTCTTTGCCAATAAGTGAATAAGTCTTTTTTAAGTAATTGAGGTATTTAAAAATTTTTTATTTTTTTCCCTAAAATTAATTTTTTTAATAACTTGTAAGGTTTTATTACAATTTATTTATTAGATACTTCTAAGGAAACTCGAATTATAAGTAGTTGACGTTTATTTTTTTTACATCAATAATTATCATTTGCTTCAAACTTTAGAGAAAGAAAATGTGTGGTTTTTCAAATGACATTCATTTAGTCGAAACATATTTTTACGATTAGGGAAAAACATTTCTCTGCGAATTTACGAGTTTTTATATTTTTCGGGTTATTTACAAAAGTAATAGAAAATTTTTCTTCAAACCTTTATAACGTTTGACGCTTGTTCTATGGAAAGCCAATTTTCTCAAAAACACTCTGTTTTTCATTTGGCTTTTGTCTCTAATGACTAATGATTTCTGTTCGATCTTAAATAAAAAAATTTTAAATAGAGACACTAAACAAATGATTCGTTCCAATCTGCAGGGTTTGTTTATGAATATTTTCTGATTTCTTTTAATTAAGTCTAAATAATTTTACCTCAATTTCTTGAACGAAATCTTTTTATTTACAATGTTTTGCAAGAAGAATGCACTAAATATAGCAATTTTAGAAATACATAAAAAATGTGGGATTGTTTCTTTTTCCTATTTGTGGAAATTTGATAATCACCTACAAAAAAAACTCCTTTCTTCTAATTTTTTGTAATTTTTGTTGTTGTTGAATTGTTGGTTCTATAAGGAAGACATCCTATTCTGTGAGTTTGATTCGGGGCAAACCATTCTTGTGACCACCAGCATTTTTTTGCGAAAATTTCCATTTTTTCAATTTTCTTATAGACGAAAATAGATTAGATAAATAACTAAGAAAAAAAGTTAGCCCTTTTCAAAAACTTCGACAAAAATATCTTCTTACTCTTCTATGATATGTTTCATCAGCTTGTAAGACAAATTAAAAAATACAACTTTTCGAAAAAAAAAAAAAGATTTTCAGTAATATTGAATAAAATAAAGAAAGTAGAGAAAAATTTTATGAAGAAACACATTTTTATATTTTGTCAATTTTGTTTTCATTCTTCCTTATACAAAGAAGACATTACATATTTAGCTTTTAATCAGTTCAAATCATTTTTATGGCTACGAGAATAATTTTTTGGAAAATATAAATTTTTATTTTTCCTGCGAATGTGGAAAATACCAAAAAAATAATTATCGAAATTATCGAAATCTCGAAATTTAAAATTCCCCTGAAAAAATGAATTGATAAAATTTAAAATTCCCGTAAATAATAGATTGCCGAAATTTCAAATTCCAAATTTTGGAAATTCGGTAATTTACTACTGTGGGGAATTTGAAAATTCTGAATTTTACCAATTTTCGGAATTTACTATTGTTGGGAATTTTAAAAATTGGGCTTTTAAAATTTCGGGAATAAACATTTTTGGTTAAGGATTTTTTCATGAATTTTCATTTTTTGGACTATTTCATGTCATCTCCAAAAATGTAAGTAAAAAAAAAAGGTTGGGTGTTTTAAATGTTTAGAAAATCGACTTTTAGGGTTTTCAGAAAAACCACCAGCGGATTTCGAAAGAGGACAATTAACCTCACCAGAGTTAGGGAAAGATTCTTTCCTTAGGTTTTAAAACCTAAATACCTCAGTTAAATCAAAAGTTATAAAGGTTCAAGAAAAAATTGTATTTTTATTAACAACCCTAAAAAAAGTGCTTTGGCCATAGGCAATTCATAGCTATATTCTCAGAAAATATATGAGTTGCTGAAAAATCCTTTCCTGATTTTTTCAATATTTTAGGATGATCATAATCATAAACTTCTCTAAAATTGGGGTTAAAATTCCTGTTTATGTTTAAGCTCACTCATAACTCGGAAAGTTTGACCTGAAATTTCTTTCTTCTACCTACTTTTTTATTGTTACTTTTCACGACATCTTTCTCAAAATATAAATTTTGAGGAATTTATAAATACTGTGCCGTGTATAACGAATTCACCACGATTAGAAAAATTCTCTCTCCAGATTTTAGTGAATATTTTCGAAAACTATTAAATTATTAAACTATTAAAAAATTATTTTATAATAAATGTTGGCTAGTTAGAAAAAGAACAAATCTTGAACAAAGTACACACCCAAAAAAGATTAATCTGAAGTGATTTTTTGAAATAAAGCTAAAATTTTGGGAAACGAAAGTTGCATACAATAAATATTCATATTCATTATTGCAACTTTTTTAACATCTTTCTGCAAAAGAAGAATATTACTTTTCTCGATGTACTTCTTTGTAAGAATTATTTATTATTAAACTTTAAAAATAAGAAAACAAACATGAAACTGGAAAATGTGGTGCAGAAATTCATTTATAATTTTCTACTCATAAAATATGCCGGATGAGAATGACAATAAACAGGAAAGGGCTTTAGTCAAGCCTGGAGTCAAACCCTAAAACGTCATTTACAGAAAATGTAATCCGCAGAAAAATACTACTGTAATTTTTTATATTTCAGGATGACCATAAATTTCTCTAGGATTGGGGTTGTAATTCGTATTTACGTTTAAGCTCAGGAAGTTTGACTCGACATTTCTTTCTCATACCTACCCACTTTTTTTCTTACTTCTCACGATATCTTTCTCACAATGAAATATAGAAAAAAGTCCCCTAAAGTCCTAAGTAAATTGCCCTTTCCTGAAATATCTTAACTTCTAATCCTCCTATAAAAAAGGGTACGACTATCATAAAGATAAAATACCTTCACGCTAGATTTTAAAAACAGAATTTTCAAAAAGTAAAAGGACATAATCTAAACAAGATAAGCTTAACTTTTAACTCACCAAATTATTTAGTTGGACAGTTTGATTGATCCAACCAAATAGTTTGATTCACTCCACAACATTTTTTTGTTGACTGAGGAAATTCATTTTGAAAAATTAACCATATTTTTGTAAAAACAATTAAATTATTTGGTTGAAATAGCAATATGGTTGTGTTGAAGAAAAATTTGCATTTTGTAGGTATTATGAAATATCTCATTTATGAAAAGTCACTATCACTACTATCACTTTTTATAGAAATCTTGTGTTGTGTACAAGCAACCAAATTTGTTCGCACAAGCAACAAACGCTATTTAACAAAAATTTTTGTTTGAGCTCGACAAATTGTTTTGTTACATCAACCCCTTTTTCAGTAATCATAACCAAAGTTTTGGTAATTATAACCAACGAGAAAAACTGCTCAACAAAATTATTTTGTTTATTTTATTAATTTTGAATAACATTTAGTACGCTTCCTGATAAAAATTGAGTAAAAACTGATTAAAAACCCATCTTTTGGGTAGCATCTTGAACCCTTTTTCTGAACATTCATTTTTTTGTTGAAGATTCATTGTAATTTTAGTTGAAAAGTCATCTCTCTGATTGAAAATGTAACCTGCATGTTGAAAATTCGTTTAGTCCTCGTTAAAGAATTAATTTTTTAAACTAAAAATGTAAGTTTTCCATTTTTTGTTAAGTATTGATACTTTTAATTGAAAATTGACATTTTCAAGTCAAATATTCAATTATTAAGCTAGAAATTCATATATTTTGTTGAAAATATGTCTGTTTTGGTAGAAAATAAATCTTCTTGGTTGAAAGTTTATACTTTTTGGTAAAAAATACAAGTTTTTGTTTGAAGAATAAAATACTGGATTTAAAGTTAAACTATTTTTCTTTAAATGAAACTTTTTGAAGATTTGTCATTTTAGTTAAAAATTCATATTATCGAGTTGAAAGTTAAACTGTTTTGTAGAAAATTCGTCTTTTTGATGTGAAAATTCAACAATTTAGCTCAAACTTGAACTGTTTGGTTGAAAATTAACTTGTTTGTTGAAAATATATATTTATGGCTGAAAATTCAACTTTTTAGCTTAAAATCAAACTAATTTGATGAAAAAAAAACTATTTGCTAGAAAATTCACATTTTTGTTTAAAAATTATATTTTAGGGTTGAAAATTCAATTTTTTGTTGCTAACTCGTATTTTTGGCTTTAAAATTCAACAATTTTTGTGTAGTGTATTTTATTGAAAATTCATAGAATTTTTTGTTGCGAAAATTTAACTACTTGGGTTGAAATTTCTTCTTGTTTAGTTGAAAATACTTTGTTAAAATTTGAACTACTTCATTGAAAATTATTTTTTAAAGATTCGCCTCTTTTTGCTTCCTCATAGAGGAAGCTTTGTAATGGTAACATTTTTCAAAATTTTTAAATTCATTTAATTGAACCCTCCCTAATTTAAAAATGTCTAATACAATGTTCTAAGCAATTGTCCGGATGTGTGTGTGTGTGGATGTGTGGATGTGTGGATGTGTGGATGTCACGCTTTTTTGTGAACACGATAACTAGAAAACGGTTGCAGATAAATTGATAAAATTTGGAAAGCTTATTTTCCTCACTAATATCTTGAAACTGACCGAAGGATTTCAAAAAATATTCAATGCATTTTTTTCTAGCACTCAATAATATTTTAAAAATCGATTTTTTATAGCAAAACTTTTTTCATTCGCATAATTCAAAGTTGACGCAAGAATATAAAAGATGCCTTGGTTCGGGACAAATCGATTGACCTATAATATTAATACATTTTATTGAAGAGTAGGGAAGTTATGGTAATTTA
>CAKNXH010000217.1:513630-628917 GCA_932178445.1 Andricus quercusramuli | reverse complement strand
GATTCAAGATGAATCGATTGACCTATAATATTAAGACATTTTATTGAAGAGTATGGAAATTGTGAAATTGCATAATATTTGAAAACACGGTTTTTCATAGTGAAACTTCTTTTCAGTAACATAATTCAAAATTGATGCAAGAACGGAAAAAATCTCTTGATTCAAGGCAAATTGATTGATCTATAATAATAATAATACACTTTATTGAAGATTAGGGAATTTCTGCTCATTTATAATATCTGAATCATCAGGTTCAAACAGAAAAACTTTTTTCATCGACATAATTTAAAGTTGATGCATGAATAGAAAAGATTTTTTGATCATAAATTTTCAAATAGAGTAATATTATGACAATTTTTGTGAAGAAATCATAAAGCTGGGAAAAGGATATGGTTGCGACAGAACTTCTCCTTTCCCTTTTCCAGCTCAAAAAATTATTATTTCGAACCCAAGATTTGATTTGTATGATTTGTCTTTTTATTTAAAACATTTTTGTATTATTCTGTAATTTTTCATTTTTGGTAAATTTCTATTTTTAAATTGAGCAAAATGAAGACTTGGGTCTGCCTATTATTGAAAAAAATAACTGATGCTTCCTCTATGAGGAAGCAAATACATTTGCTAACGGGAAGCAAAGTGCTCGTGAAATGAGCACCATATAATTATAAATACAAACAAAGTGGAAACACTCGAGATCGAATTCACAGCTAGTTTATTTGGTTAAAAATAATTTCTTTTATCTGAAAATTTGATTATTCCATTTTTGGTTGGAAATGTATAATTTTTATGTTAAAAAAGTAACTATTTGGTAGAAAATTTGTCTTTTTGAGTAGAGAATTAATCTTTTGTTTGTTGAAAATTCGTCTTCTTGATTGAAGATTGAACTATTTTGTTAAAAATTCTTCTTTTTTGTTGAATTTAACTGTTTGAAAACTCGTTTTCTGGTTGAAAATTTAGCTATTTCATTTTTGGTTGAAAATTGATATTTCTGATCTTTTTGGTATAAAATTAATTACTTAAACTTCTTGTTTAAAAAGTCATCTTTTTGTTTGAAAATTCAATTATTTGGTTGAGGATTCAACTATTTTGTTGAAAATTCTCCTTTTTTGGTTTAATTTGACTAATTAGAATATTTTTTTAACATTATTTTCCAAACTGATAATTTAAAGATTCCACTTTCGGTTTAAAAATATCTTTATTTGTTGAAAATTCAATATGTGGTTTAACATTCATCTATTTGGTTGATGATTTAACTTTCTGGTTAAAAATTCTTCTTTTCTGTTTTTATTTAACAAGTTAAAAATTGCTTGTTTTTTTCAAATTATTTTTTCAACGGAAAATTTGATGATTCCATTTATGGTTCAAAAAATATAATTTTCTTTTTGAAAATTCAAGTATTTAGTTTGAAATCCATCTATTTGGTAGAGGATTCTACTATGTTGTTAACAAATTTTCTTTTTTTCTCGTTGGAAGTGAACTTATTTGTCGGAAATTTAACTTTTCAACTCTTGGTTAAAATTAATTTTGTTATTGTTAAAAAATCCTTCTTTTGGATAAAAATTCATATCTTTTGTTAAAAAATCTTTTTTGGTTTAGGAATTTTAAGCGTTTTACATTGAATTCAATATGGTGTTTAAATTTATTTTATTTATAAGAATTCATCCCCCTATCATCTTCCTATTTTCGTGAAAAATTACCTTATTTTCCCCGTTTTTTTTTTTAGAGAATTTTGGACGAGGTTACTTTTTGCGTTTGGGGTTCAGAACTATAGTTGTCAATTAGAGGGGGCTGGGGTAAAAAATATCCAAAAATTGGTAACGTAGTTTATGAACGTCCCCTTATCATAAAATAATTTTTTTCTCAGTGCAAGATGAATCATGTTAAGATTACATTATAACAACGTCAATCTTTGCTAAATTATCTAAGAGAGGATAACCACTATTTACCCAGAGATGAACCTCAAAGCCCGCAGATTGAATTGTACAATTTGCGGTTTTCGTCAAGGACAAATTTCACCCAGATGAAAATCGACCATAAGAGCTGGCATCTTCAACTTCCTGTACTCCCCGCCGCTTCCATGCAGGACCTAAACTCCCAAAGCAGAGCCAAACGAGCCCCTTCATTTCAAAAAATTGTAAACTTTGACCACACTTTCGACTCCTGTCCTGGGTATTTATTCGGTCGGGCCTTTCATAAACGACATTGCCGCCATGGTGGCCGGCCGGAAAGGTAATAAATTCCGAGTTTTGAAATTTGTCAAACAGAGTGCGATACACTCGGCTTACCTGAAAAGTCCCGAAGAACGATCAGTCGGAACTCAATGGCGATTTTGGGCTTCTCCGGTTACCACCTGTCCCCCCGGGGGGAATCGTTTGGAAAACTTCTATTTATCCCCCTCCCTCCCACCCTCCTCCTCTGATCTTCGATTTTTTATTCTTCTTCCAGCTATGACCGTGCGAGATCCTACTTAATGCTGGGTCCATCACAATGAAAATTTGTCTCCGACGTATTTGACGCGAAAACTACCGTTCAAAAGAAGAGGGACTAAAATTTTCTGCTTTGTTGGTCTCTGCTCAAGCCGACGGGATTTTAGACTTTTTCACGCCATTCGATAGAATATGGATCCAGCGCTAGAAGGTGTGCTAGGAATGTTTTCCTAGGGCTAATAATCCTGTAGTCGATTCTTCGGAGATTCAGTGATGCTGTTAGAAAACGTAACAAACATGGGATTTTATTCCGACAATTACTAGGATTTAGAACCTTTTCACCTAGACTAGACTTACTGTGGATTTCAATAAGCCTTCAATGTTATTTCAGGAAATGTAATTATTGTTGAACTGAACTAAACGTTTATTCAAACATTGTATTGCTTTCCGCAAAAGGTGTATATACAACTGCCTTTGAGAACTGAAAAATACCTACTTTTTCGAGCAGTAAGTTCTCTTCATTTTCAGAATACGGGATACATGAAATGTTTTTGAAAGTTTAGATGGAGCTATAGAAATTCTGCGAAAAATATGATGACACGATGGTATTTTGCACATTGACACGGTGAGCATAAATCATCTTGAACAAAAAAGTTGTTGAACTCAATATTTTTTTTACAGAAAGTAGCTTTCTGATGATTGAAGAGTAGTTCCAAGGACATTTGAAAATCTTGGAGAGACTTTGATAAAAAGAAAGGTTAAACTTTCTAAACGTCGAATGCAATTTTCCTTTACAGAAAGCATTTAAAGATAAATTGAAAATCTTGGACTTAAAAAGAAGAATTAAAATTTTCCACTTGTTAAACTCGATTTTTCTTTACGGAAAGCATCTTCCTGGTGATTAATGAGTAGTTCAAATGAAAATTTAAAATCTTGTAAAGACTTAAATAGAAAAATAAAATTTCCTAGTTGTTCAACTCAATTTTTCTTTACAGAAAGCAGCTTTCTGATGATTAAAGAGTAGTTCAAAGGACATTGCAGAATCTTGGAGATACTTAAATAAAAAAGAAATTGAACTTTTTAGTCGTTTAATGCAATTTTCCTTTACAAAAAGCATCTTTCTGATGATTAATGAGCAGTTCAAAGGCAAATTGAAAATCTTGGAGAGACCTAAATAGAAAAAAAAATGAATTTCCTAGTCGTTGAATGCCATTTTTCTTTACAGAAAGCATCTTTCTGACGATCAATGAGCAATTCAAAGGAAAATTGAAAATCTTCGACTCAAATAGAAAAATTAAAATTTTCCACTTGTTAAACTCAATTTTTCTTCAAAGAAAATATGTTTCTGATGATTAATGAGTAGTTCAAAGGAAAACTTAAAATCTTGTAGAGACTTAAAGTCTTGAATAGAAAAAATAAAATTCCATAGTTGTTAAACCTAATTTTTCTTTACAGAAAGCAGCTTTCTGATGATCAAAGAGTAGTTCAAAGGACATTTCAAAATCTTTCAGAGACTTTAATAGAAAAGAAATTGAACTTCCTAGTCGTTGAATGCAATTTTCCTTTACAGGAAGCATCTTTCTGATGATTAATGAGCAGTTCAAAGGCAAATTGAAAATATTGGACTCAAATATAAAAATTAAAATTTTCCTCTTGTTGGACTCAAATTTTTTTTCCAGAAAGCATCTTCCTGGTGATTAATGAGTAGTTCAAAGGAAAATTTAAAATCTTGTAAAGACTTAAATAGAAAAATAAAATTTCCTAGTTGTTGAACTCAATTTTTCTTTACAGAAAGTAGCTTTCTGATGATTGAAGAGTAGTTCAAAGGACACGTGAAAATTTTGGAAAGAAAAAAATTTGAATTTCCTAGTCGTTGAATGCAATTTTTCTTCACAAAAAGCATCTTTTTGGTGATTAATGAGTAGCTCAAAGGCAAATTGGAAATCTTGGACTCAAAGAGAAGAAATAAAATTTTCCACTTGTTGAACACAATTTTTCTTTCCAGAAAGCATGTTTCTGATGATTAATGAGCAGTTCGAAGGAAAATTTTAAATCTTGAAAAGGTTTAAATAGAAAAAATAAAATTTCCAATTTCTGTAAAGTTTTTTTTCTTAGTTGATTCAGTGTGTTTAGTTGTTTAGTATTTACAATTTTCACATTTTTAAGTACTCTGCAATTATTTTGATTATTTTAAATCTTTGCATCTGGAAGTATTTTTTATTTCCATCTCTTTAGTTGAATTCTAAACAGAGAAATTGAATTTTCAACAAAAAAAAAAAAAATTTTCAACAAAGTAGTTTAAATTCCAACCAAGAAATTCAATTTTGAACTAGAACAGATGGATTTACAGCGAAAAATATAATAGTTAAATTTCCTACCAAAAAGATGAATTTTCGACAAAGGGGAATAAAAATCTACTATTTAATATAATATTTAATATAATAATAAAAATAGTTTTATTCAGCGAAGAAAGATGAAATTTCTATTAACAGAGATGAATTTTTATTGTATAAAAAGATGAATGTTCAACACTAGAGTAGAATTTTCCAGAATGATGTTTGTGTTGTTGATCAGGGTAAAAATGATTAAAGTTGATGTTAAATTTGTTTATTTACTGATCATATAGTTTATTAATTTTGAACCAACAAAGATATTTTAGTGGAAATAATGGTAAAATTTGAACCAAATTGTTGAATTTGCAATTCAGAAAGATGAATTATTAACTAAAAAGTTCATTTTCAATCAAAAAAGATTAAATTTCAACCAAAGGAGATGAATTTTCATATTTGTAGGCAAAGAATTGAAGAATTTGAACAAAATTCCTGAATCTTTAACAAAATAATTAAAGTCTAAAAAAAAAAATTTTAATTTTGTAGCAAAAATAGACGTATTCTGAACCAAAAATGTAATAATAGACTTTTCAGCCAAAAATATATAAATTGCAATAAAAAATATAGTTGTATTTTCTGATTGGGGTTTATTAATCAGTTCGCATTTAGGCGGAAAAATAAGAAAAAATGGGAATAGCGAAAAACTGTGAAGCCTGCAATAAATAAATAGGAATTTTCATCATTTGTATGTAGACAAAAGAATAATATTTTAAATACTTTAAGTGGACATTGAAGTGAATTTTCAATACTTTAAAAATATTATGTTAGAAAACTGAAAGATTTGTTTAGAAAATAAAATTAATTTTCCGTCTGCACAAATTCTGATTTCCAAATACACACTTCAATATTAAAATGTTTGAGAATCTTGATATTTGAAATGCTTGAGTTCTGCCAATTAAAAATTTCCATTAAATCGTGGCATCCAAAATTTTTTTTTTTTTTTATTCAATATAATCCTTAACTGATCATTTCAGATTAAAATTCATTTGAATTGCAAATACTTCACTCAAAATTTCTACTTTTTTAACGTTTACTACTCAAAAAAATCCAATAATATGTGAGTGGTTCCTCATCAAATCAGAATTATTGTTTAATAAAATTATTGTCACCTCAAAATTTGGTTCTGATTTACTTTATTGAATTATTACTTATACATTCTACAGTAATTATAATTTCAGAAACATAAAAAATCGTATTCGAATCCCGTATCCAAAACCAGTAAAAACCAAAAATAAAAATACTGATCTGATCTAATCTTCCGACCAAAATTGAGAGCATTGGAAAGATAATTTCCAATACTCCTTATCCTTGACACAATTTTTCCATTCTTTCTTTTTTCACGTAATTCGAAACGACCAGCCAAAGTAGAAGTGCGAACCAATCTCACAGAAAATCGAAACTCACATAATCCCGAGGTTGAGGGATTATTTCTGATAAACAAAGCTCTTACTCGAATGAAATTCGAGGATTTCTCACGTATGAGATTCTAGAGCACGATAGATTTGAAAAAAAAACACCATAATATATATGAGACAAACTGTGTCAGGATTAGGTCCTAGAAAAACATGTCTTCTGGCACCTTTATTTTTCCTCGCAAAATGAAATTTTAGTCCCCAGGGCCCGGAGGGAATGTACTTAACAAAGCATAAAATTTTAAGCCGCAAATAAGAACTATCGTTTCTCCGCAAACAGGAGGAACAATGGTGCCGCTGCAATGCGGGAGATAGCCAAAACTGTGGCTTGACGCCTCTGATCGTCCCTTTGGAAATAAAAGAATTTTCGAAAAAGATGGATCGTTTTTCAAAATTGTAAGACCTAATTGAATGGGCTACTTAGTTTCACTCCTCCTATTTAGTTACGCTCTTTCAATAGGAAGTGACTGGCATTTGTTTATTGAAAATACTCTAGGCATTGCATTCTTTTTGTTATTTTATTAGATTTTAAATAAAATATTTGATCGAATCCATTTTAAATCAGGGAAGCAATGCAACTTTAAGTCAGAGAAGTAGCCGGCCATGAAACAATAGCACAATTTTTTTTAAATTGTTATAACGTTTGATCCAATGAAGATATTTAAGGTTTCTTTGTCGACTCTGATGAGGCTTATTGTCCTGTTTCTAAATTCAGCAAAAAAATTACTAAAGTGATGCAAATTAAGAGAATCTCAGCGGGTTTTCTGAAAATATTAAAAGTAGTTTTTCTCAAAAACCACTTTTGAGGTGGGTGTTTTAAAAAATAAAATTTTAAAACATCAATTCTTTTTTTGAACATTCATAGTTTTATGTCTTCACGAACAAATCATATATGGGATCAAAGAATTTTGCCGAAAAAGAAAATCCCCAAGGTTTGAAAAATACCAAAAATATAATTAATTAACCCTGTCTAGTCTTCCTGAAAAACTGGGGGAGTTGGAAAAGGGGATGGACCAGTCCTGACATTTCGGGACGATTAGCCAAACTTATGAAAAATATTTGACTACTCATCCCGAATTTCGCGTTGAAGAGACACTTCGTAATTAATTACCAAACTAGAAAATATTCGAAAAATGTAAGTTTCCGAAATTTCCATTTACGAAAAAAATATTTAGCAACGAAATTGAAATATTACGAAAATATAAGTTGATAATGACGAGAATTTTCAATTTCACCATTTAGAAAATTCGGGGTTTTCAAAATTTTGGTAATCATACAATTTCGGCAATTTATTAATTTCGTTAACTTGGCATTTCTGATTTATTTAGTTTTCCCAACATTTACATACGAGATCTTTAAATTAATAAACATTCAATAATAATAAAGTTAATAAACATTTTCGGTAGTTTTATTTATTAATTTTTTTTTCAATTAAAACTTCGGAAATATTCATCTCTCGAAAATTTCATGTTCCGATAATTACATTTTCGGTATTTTTTAACAATTACTGAATTTTTTGATACATTGTATCAGAAAAGCCCAGAACTTGTAACGAAAAAGTTTTAAATTTGGTTATCGGAAGTTTTATGCCATTTCATGTAACAGAAAATTATTAAACTTTTTTGTATTTAGAAACATCAGATCTTATAAATTTTAAATGTATGAAAATTGATGCAATTGTGATTTTCACTTTTTCTGTTTATTTTTTCGAAGTGTCTCGTCGTCCCGAAATTCGGGATGACTAGCCCGTTTTCAATATTTGGCTAGTCGTCCCGAAATTCGGGACGACTAGCCCATTTTCAGCATTTGGCTAGTCGTCCCGAAAATTATGTATTCTTTTTTATTTCTCTCCTTTTGAGTAAGCCGAAGATTAAAAAAACTGCTATTCATCCCTAATTGAAAATAAATGTTAAAAAACGGATAAAACTAAAAGTTAGGTTATATTGTATAAAGTGTAGTCTTTTAAGCTTTAACGTATCCAAATTATGTATTTGCACTGTGTCACGGCAGGCTCAAGGTCGTTCGAAACTTTCCCATGATTTCCGTGCTCTGATTGGACCTTCCTTTGAAGTGATCTATAGACTCTTGACTAGATACACTTCTTGCCTTTGTATTTAGAATCAATAATTCATTTGTAAAGAGTAAAATTCAATCATTATTCGCTCTCGCACTCTAAAACACTTTTTTGTGATCCAAAAATTAATTTAATTAATTCTACAATGATGATTTATCATGAAAAATTTATTTAAACATTTAATAATTCCCAAAAAGCAAGTTCTTTACGGCCAATGAGACTGCCGATGCGACGCATGCGCAGTACAGTTGGGGAGCCGAATTGAGAGCACTGCATCTTTATTCGGTTTTTCGTTCGATTTTGCGTGTTATTGCGCGTTGGTTAACGATCACGTGACATATAGATCAGCTGTTCTGTGTGCCGGCCTATACTGGCCGTAACACCCCTACCCCTTTTCCAACGCCTCGTGGGGGCGGAAAGGCACCCCTGTGACAGGTCACAAAAATAATGTAAGGTAACACCCCTACCCCTTTTCCAACGCCTCGTGGGGGCGGAAAGGCACTCCTGTGACAGGTTACAAAAATAATGTAAGGTAACACCCATACCCTTTTTCCAACGTCTCGTGGGGACGGGAAGGTACCCCTGTGACTAGTCACAGAAATAATGTAAGGTAACACCCCTACCCCTTTTCCAACGCCTCGTGGGGGCGGAAAGGCACCCCTGTGACATGTCACAAAACATTTTTTGTGATTTTTGTCTAGTTAAAACGAGAAATTTCCTAAAATGCATTATTTTTGGGACGACTAGCCGAATGGAGAAAATAGGATTGTCAATTTTGGTAATTTTGGTCTAGTTAAAAACAGTAGAATTAATAAAGTGCATTATTTTCGGGATGACGAGCCAAATGCTAGAAATAGGCTAGTCGTCCCGAATTTCGGGATGACTAGCCAAATGGTAGAAATAGGCTAGTCGTCCCGAATTTCGGGATGACTAGCATTTTTCTTGATTGCCGGCTAGTCGTCCCGAAATTCGGGACGACTAGACGCAGCCTTATTTTTTCTCCTTCCAGTACAATGTTAAAAATATTAAAAGTAAACAAAAATAATCAAAACAGAACATCAAAATTCATATGTATTTTCTCTTATTTCTCAATTTTTAATTTAAAAGAGCAGATATTTGTAAATTTTGAACAATTTATTTTCTATTTTTAGAAAAAAATAAGTTTTTCTCTATCAAGGAAAAGCTTAGGGAGGACGAAACTCACAATAAAATCAAGAAAAACATAAAAGATGGTATTTTTGAGAAAATACACTCTCTAGTTTTTTTGGAAAATTTACGCCATTTAAATAAGTGTCATAATTTATTGTTGTTTATATAAGGGATTGAAGAGAGTGTAGATTGCACTACAAGCTGCTAAAGTAAAATAAAATTATGTCAATATTTTTAACAAGATAAAACTTTGAAAAAAATCGTTTTTTTTCATAATTCACCTAAAATATACAAGTAGTCCCGAGTTCGTGAATATTTTTTCTGAAAAACAAAATATATGTCTCATATTTTGCATTTGAAAAAATATTCTTTAGCCCCAAACAATTCCTCGATGTAAACAGGGATCAGACTACCCGATTTCATTATTTAATATGAATTTGGTCCCTTTTTTTAAATTGGTTTTACAGGAAATTGACAAATTTACTTTTGTAATAAATAATCCAAAAGTTAATCACTTTTCTGAAAAAGATTAAAGTTCAAGATTGACTTATGAGATGCAATCAATTTTGCTCTCCTAATAGAAACTAGACTAGCTGGAAATGAAATTTTAATGAGGGGCACCAAAGTGATCCCTAGGGAGTTTCCCACATGCTGTAGCAATATCAGAGCTTTAAATAATTTACTAGTATCACGTGGCGACATACGTTCATACAGCCTTTTCAGGCGACAAGCATTGTACTCTTGATTTTACTCACAGTTTCAATAAATATTTCATATCCCTCTAGATTTGCAGAATGAAACAGTGCCTGGGAAGAGAGTTGAAATTAATTCTCCAGAGATTTCTTTCCGTACATCAAAGTCATTATGGTTTACTAATCAAATTCCGAAAAGCCAATAACGGCACAATGTGCATTAGGGTGCCCTGATAAAACCCCATGTTTTTTGTTTTGATTACGCACTGCCCAAATTTTTTCTATCTTGTGGAAAAATAAATGCGTGTTTTTATTTTACTTAAAAAAAAATCGTGACCGTGGTCCTGGGGTTTAGACCAACACAAAATGATTATAACTATTAATTAACCAATTTCTGATGTTCAATTTTCTCGATTGTAGTGGTCAGATAATTTTTGGAAAAACGAGAAAAAATCTGCCTTTATCCGGATTTGAACTATTCACGAGCTGGGCGTTTAACCAATTACGCCACAGTGGCCACAGCAGATCTTGATTATTTTTGTTATTTTTTAGGATTTAACTATTATATTATCGTTTAACTATTAATTAACATTGACGTAATTCAAAAAATTACAATTGTTTTAAGGAATGTAACGGGTATTCAAAGTATATCACTGATTGAAATTAGTAAAAATTGTAACTAATTCAAATTAAGAAAGAAGAGTTTTCAAGGGATTCGGAGAGATTTCTAAATATTTAAAAATAAGTTAGAATTTCATGTGATACAGAAGAATTTTCACAATTTTTTAGAGTCACCGGGGGTCTTAATGGGATTTCAAAGAATCTCAAGTGATACCAAAAGATTTCGACGGATTTTGAGGGATTTGAAGAAATTAGAAACAATTTCCGCGGATTTTAAGGGATTTCAAGAGATGTCAAAATATTTTGATGATTGATTTTGATTTAAGATGGTACAGGATTTCAAAGAATTTTAAAGGGATTCATATTATGTCCGCGTGTTTTCATGATTTTTGATAAATATCATGAGATTTAGAAGATTTGAAGGGATTTAAAGTGATTTCATAAGATCTCAAAAAATTTCAGGAGATCTACAAAAATGTTCGAAGGTTTCAAATAATTTGAAGGATTTCAGACTTTTAGAAGATATCATAAGATTTTGAAAGATTTAACAGAATTTCAAAGGATTCCTGAACATTATAAAGGTTGTTGCGTCATTCCGAGGACTTTCAATCACTTTGTAAGAGATTTTTCATCCTTAGGAGCAATTTTTTTTCTACTTTGGTTAATTTTTTTCATCATTTTTCATCCTTAGGAGCAATATTTTTGTTCTACTTTGGTCAATTTTTTTTCGGCGTCTGGTATCATCAGTTGTATTTACTAAAAAAACTGTTTTTTTTGTTCCCAGGATCTCGGTTTTAACTTTTTTTTTTATAAATAAAACAAAACTAAACATTTATTTGTTCACAAAATGAAATAAGTTTATGGGCACGTGATCAAATCAAAAAAACATTAGATGTTTTTAGGACACCCTAATGTGCATGCACTTATACTCTCAAATTTAGGACCAATCTGCCGTGATGCTGTCACATTTATAATTCATCTTCAACGGAACAAGGAATAAATAATTCATTTTTAGATTTGAAATATGTTGATTAGCTGCTTTCATCATGTTTAGTAGGTAAAATCTGGCTGATAAAGTAGTCAATTATTTTGCAAAAAAAAAACATTGAGGTTCCAAGATTCAAAACCATAATTTTGATTCTTATGCAAATGTCAAAAACTATTTTTCTTATATTTTTTTAGAAATCTTCTTGAGAACTGTAATTTCTTTTCAAAATATTATTAGAAGTTGATGATTCCTCCTTTCATATATAATTATGATATTTATTATTATATTTATTATATCATATTATTTATTGTATTATTTAAGTCCTTCGCATTGAAAAATCTAGTGAAATTCCTTGTAATTTATTTTTTTTAAACATAAAGTTTTTTAAATCCTTTATATTGATAAAAAATCTTATAAATCTTATGAAATCCCTTTTAATTCCACAAAAATCGAGTGAAATCTCGTGAAACATTTTGAAACCTGTAATATTATTCAAAGTTTCTTAAAAAATGGTTAAATCTCCTGCAATCCTGTAAATATTTTAATTTCTTTTGAAATCCTATGCGTCCGTCAAATATATTATAAAATTCCTTTAAATCCCTTGAAAAAATCTTAAAATCTTTAATATTTTTAAAAATGTTTAAATATTTCGAATCCTCTGAGATCCCATAAAATCCCAGGAAATGCCTAGAAGTGTCTTAAAATCTCATTCCGTTTCATTATTCTCCCTAAAACTCTCCAGAAATTTATTGAAATCCCCTATATAAAATCATTCGGAAATCTCTGAAATCCTTTCATATCCTATCAAAATCTCTTCAATTGTTTCAAATCTCCAGAAAGTTCTTTAAATCTTGTGAAATGTCCTAAACTCATTCAAATCCTTTGAAATCCATTGCAACTTTTTTAATCTTCAAAGTCCTTGGAGATCATATAAAATCGCGTATTTCAGGTAAAATTTCTACAAATTCCTTGAAATACTTCGACATCCCGTGAATTATCTTGAAATTTGTAATATCTCTTCAAATTTCTTTGAAAAATTTGTTAAAACTTTGAAATTTTCTTATATTCCTTGGAATCTTTTAAATGATTCTAAAAACTTCGAAACCCTATAAAATTCTTTTAAATCTCTGAAGTCAATTAAAATCCTTTAAAATATTTGAAATCCCTTGAATTTGTTTGCAATTTCAAAACATTTTGAAATTTTTAGTTTTGAGATAGCTTTTGAGATAGATTTTATGTTAGCCAATTTAGCGAAGTTAGAATATATGTTTAAATGCAAATAAAAAAAAAAGTCCGAATTTAAAAAAAAAGTGTCAAAAAGTGTCAATAGTGGCGGGAGTCCGAGACCTGATATGGATCATACTAACGGGGCAATCCCGTCTTATATTTGTTTTAATTAATATTTTGCAAGTCATACGCTACTTTTACTCTAACAAGGAATTTTAATTTTTGAATCAATTTGCATTGATTAAAGAAGTTATCTTATATCAGAAGACATTTTACATACTGAAATTTGATACTTTTTCATTTAGTTTATTCCCTTTTCATATATTTTGTATTTTGTTGATTCGCAAGCATATAAAATAAAAGATAGATTATAGAAAAAAAGTATGTAAGAGGAACAAAATGTTAAATGTGGATTAGTGTATAACGAGAGATAAATCAGAAGAAAGATTAGAGGATTAAAGTGAGAAACTGAGAATGTCAACAGAAATCCAAACGTTTCTGTTTTTTATTTTCTCTGGTCAATAAATTAATTTGCCTCATTAAAAACTTATAAATAGCAATACATTTTTTACAATGCTTGTAAAATGTGGAAAATAAAATTGGAATCAATACATTTTGTACGGAATACAGAACAAGGGTGTAGTTTATTTTTCAAGGTACAAATATTAATTTTGATTCATAAAATATATTAACTTGAGAATGAAGAAAAACGTACAAATGTGTCCACTTAGACACTTGGATTTGTTTAATAACAATAGATTTGGCTACACCCCATTGTGCATTGTGCAAAGGTGAAAACTGAAATGTTTGTATGCTAACATATACAAAATGATATAATAATACAGTTTTAATTTTACGTTAATTGGGCCAATAGATTTTATTATAGCCGTATGCAAAACGATACCAACATTTTTTTAACTACACAAAAAACACTAATAATTAATAAACAAATAAATTTACCATAAATTTCTTGAATACGTCAACCTAAATGGAAGAGCAATTTTTCTCTTTTATTAAATCCTCAAAATTGTTACATTCTCACCATAATGAGAAGGTATTAGTTTCATGTGCAAACTGACTATCGCGGATTTATTTCCATCTCCATGTTTCAAGACCCCCTGAATCCGAAAAAACAGGTTTTACGATGATGTTTCTCTGTCTCGTTGTCGTTGTCCAGTTAAATTTTCAGTCAATCGGTTTGATACGTTTGCCTGTGAGCGGCGAGAAAGATGAAAATTTTGATTTTTTACGATTTTCCAAAGTGAAAACTCTACAGTTTTGACTCTATAAAAAACTCAATTCTTCACAAAATGCATATGGTTTCGAATTTTTCTAAGATTAGGTAAGAATTGTGCCATCAATCCAATAAAAGTCGACAACCCACAGTTCTATCAAGAAAATAGATTTGCGTTTTTTGTTGCGGTATTATTTGGCGAAGATTTACTACCGCACATATTGATTATACAAATTAATTTTTCTTTCTCTCTCCCTCTATTTATTATTACTATCCTTGAAGACGCCACATTCTTGAATTCGACATATTTAACTGAAATTCAGATTCCCGAAAGTAATTCCAGTCATGCCGTACCGAATTCTGTATCCTTAGTTTAGAAAACTACCAAATAAAGAACACCTTTTCTACAATTTACGAATTACAACATCAATTCCCTTCCGTCAATTAAATTCCTTTCTAACTCATCCAATCCACCCCTCCCTCAAATCTCAAATCTAACAGATCTCAGAACTAGAAAGGATGACCAAATGAAGAAACCGCAAATCCCCAATACCTGTTCCTAAATAATGGGATTGCTCACAATTAGCATCCAAATGATCCAAATTATAACTTTCCTCAAATGCCAAGACCCAAAACTCGAAACGTCCAGAATCTGAAATATAAATTGTATACTTTAAATAATGAAGAAACCACAAGTTTCCTTAATCCTATTTCGTAAGTGCCAATTGCCAAATTCAGAGTACTCGTCACATGAATAACAATCCAACATGACACTCTATGACATGTCTATGACTCACCCAGGAAGAGCGAATAATGTGAGTCCAGGGATCACATATGTTCAGCAGATCAATCTTAGATGAAAAGGAAAATTTTTTCGGGAAAAATGATGATTTTATTTATTATTGAAAACCTTTTATATCATATGGGTATCTCATACATAAATATTTTACAATTGTGCCTTCTAACAGAATCACCTTTTCTTTAGCAAGTTTTCCATTCAGTCTTGTGCTTAAAATTCAAGAAGACCAAAGACTGAAAACTAGATAAATAATACAACTCACAAATGCTCATATTTGAACTTTTTAAAATGTATTCTTATCAGTAGATATGAATTTGGTACCTGATTTTCATCAATTTTTTTCTAGTATATTCTTTTCAGGAAAGAACCCTGAGTTCTTCAAAGTATTTTTCTAAGTTAGCCAGAAAGGAATAATTTGAAAAAACTCAAAAACGATTATTTAAAACACCCACATTTTCTGTCTTCGTTTCCTGAGAAGTCAAAACTTGTTTCTTGTATAGTCTAAGAAACCGAAATAAGAAAAATATATTGTTCAGGATAATTACCAAGTAATGAAGATATCAGTCGAAATACTATTCTCTGATGGGCCGTTTTACATATTTTATTAATTATTACATATTTTAAAAGTATTGGAGATGAGTCAAAATTCCCCGTTTCTCCTTCTTCCACTCAAATGCGAACTAAATTTGAGATCTAAAGTTTTACTAAAAAACAGCATTAATTCTCAACGAAAAATATATGCATCTAATAAAATTGATTTTTCAACCAAGAAGGATTTTAATTTAAATACAAAAAGTTGAGTTCAGTCAAAAGAAGACGAATTTTTAAGAAAATATTTCAATCTTCGACCAAAACAGAATAATTTTTAATCAAACAGTTGCATTTCTGACCAGAAAATTCTATCAAAAGAAATGAAGTTTCAAACCAAAAGAATGAATTTTCAACAGAAGAGTGAAATTTTTACCTATGAAGAATGTTTCAGTCAAGAAAGAAAAAATGTTTTAATCCAATTAAAATTGTTGAATAGCCAAACTAAAAAGGCGAATTCTCTGTGAAACAGTTTAATTGTTAACTCAAAAATATGAATTGTCAGCCAAAAAGTCCTTTTTAATTAAATATTTGAAATTCCTACTAAAATAATAAAATTTCCAACCCAAAAAGACGACTTTACAACAAGCCAGTTGAATTTGTATATGCCAAATAGTTAAATTTTAAACTATAAATAGCATAAATGATCAATTTTTAAACCAAAATCGAATAGTCATATTTTATGTCAAGAGAATTGAACTTTAACACACACACAAAAACAAACGAATTTCAACATAGTAGTGTATTTTTCAACCAAATAGTTAAATTTTCAATGAAAAAAGATTAATTATCAACGAAAAATATAATAGTTGATATTTCAACCAAGAAGGATTTTATATTGAATCAAGAACAGTTGAGTTCAACCAAAAAGAATAAATTTCCAACCAGGAAGGATTTTTCAGTCAAGAAAGAAAAAAATTTCAACCGAATTGTTGAATTTTCAAACTGAAAAGGCGATTTCTCTAGGTATCAGTTGAATTCTTGACCCAAAAATATTAATTTCAAACCAAATAGTTGAAATTCTTACGAAAATAATAGAATTTCCAACCCAAAAAGGCGAATTTTACACAAAACAATTGAATTTTCAACCAATAATGGAAAAGTTTCATTTTCATTTTGAAAAAGATTGATTTTCTATCAGAATAGACGAATTTACATGAAAATACATACCCAATTGTTTAATTTTCAACTAAAAATTAACAATTTTAAACCAATTATAGGATAGTTGGATTTTCAGTTTGAAAAAGAAATTTTCAAACAAAAAATAAATGAAATTTCAACAAAATATTTCAATCTTGAACCAATAAAATGAATTTTTTACGAAGTTGTTCAATTTTATACCAAATAGAAGAATTTCAATCAAGATCGAGAAAATTGTTCTTCTACTAAAAAATACGAATTTACAACCGAATACATAAATTTTCTAACAAATTGTTAAATTTTCAACTAAAACCGACCAAGTTTTAGCAGAAATGGAATAGTTACATTTTTAGTTAGGAAAATAAATTTTCAACTAAAAAACACAAATTGTCAACAAAATAGTTATATTTCCAACTAGATGGTAAAACTGTTAACCAAAAGAGATGAATTCAAAATCAAAAATAGTTGGATTTGCTTATTGGGTTCTATAAATTCAGTTCGCATTCAAGCGAAAAAACAAGAAAAAGGAGAAATTTCTTTAAAACAGGGGAAAAAGGAAGAATTTAAAAAGGGGGAAACATGAAAATATAGGAATGAGTGTGAAGTCTGTAAGCGTCTTGATTTCAAATGTATCGAATTTTTTTATTCTTATTGAATTACCCGAAAACTTGTTAAAAAATGGGGGAAGGGGGATACTGAGATCAAATTTCTCGAATTTGGGTGTTTTAGGAGATTTCTCAAATTTGAAGGTAGGGGAAAGTACAAGAGCCAATAAAATTCAAAGTTTTGTTAAGTATCTCATAAAAAATTATTGATGAAAAAAATCACTCTACGCTGGGTATAAACTTAGATAATAATCTTTTAAATATTTATTCTTGAAAACAATTGATAATATTCATCATTTCGTTGATTGAAATCTTTTTAAGTAACAATCTCGAAGTACCTTTTTCACAGGTCTCTTCGCAGAATAGGTCATCGTCTTTGATTGAACAGTTAGAGATGAAATCACTTTTATTAGTTTACAGTTGTAAAATTTCACATATGAACTCTCAACTTGAATCTTTTTTAATCGAGGAAAATACCTAAAAAATTTCAATATATATTTTTTTAATTTAATCATTTCGGATACCGGAGGGTGCAAAATGTTGGTAAGATGCAGTTCTCGCAAAACCAAACCAAATTGAACTAACAGAAAGGCATATTTGATTATGTTCAGCAATTGTCATTTTCGAGTTCATTGTTAGTGATATCAACCTAATCAAGCAATTTTTAGAATGGCCTACTCTTGCTGACCTACTCTTCATAAAAGCACCGAGTGACAAAATGTATTCACTAAGTAGACTAAAATAAAATGTATAATGTAAAATGTATTCACTAAGTCTAACCTATTCACTAAGTTCGAAAATTTGATTACAAAGCGCAGAAACTTGCTCAAGAAAACTGTTCAAATGAGATAGTAATGTTCTTGTTTTCAAGTCGAAAATCAAGTTTTATTATCTCAAACATTTGTTATTCATAATATTTCGACAAAATTCCCTCCAGTTGTGCTGGATGTTGTTCCAAATGTTGTGATCAAAAGCTTAAAGAATTATTTTTTGTTGCAAATTCTGATAAATGGAAATGACCCACTCCGTAAAGTGACCCACTCTTGTACAGCTTCCCCTAAAAAAGGGGACTAGGTAAAAAAGGAGACGGACAGTGATTCCTGATAATGTGACTCAATTTTGAAAGTAATTAATCCCCTGAGAGTAGGTAGTCTCATAGAATCGCAAAAGCAGGGGACAATGACTTGGGTTTCATTTCAACGTCAACTCCAGGTCTCCAAAGCTTTATACGGGTGTTATTAGTCTGCTAAATAAGTTCGTAGGACCATGTGACGGCTTTTTGGCTACTCTCTCGTTTCTCATTGGAAAACTCGTTGCCAATGTGGAGATGTGGACGAAAATGGACCATAGCTGCCGTTTCTTGTCCAGGTGTGAGAAAAGCATACAATAAAATGTCACGTTCTATTGAGGCGATCCGCGCTCGTAGAACGCCACCCCTAAATGCTGGCTAGATGAATGGATTTCTATTCGTTCATTTCTATGCCCTGGGATACCCATATAGTATATAGTATAATATATTATACTATATAGTATTATATTATAGAATATAGGTCTCGTTTAGCGTCACGTATATTTCACCCTACAATCAGCTCGCGAGACAAATACCCTTATTTGTACACATCCTGTCCATTGTGACATCGCACACGGCACCCCGAGACCCAGAGCGACGAATAAAATAAGCCAAGGAACTTCCGGCGAACTTCTTCCCCGCCTGCTTCTTCATTTTGTCGTCTTTTTTCTTTTGGTAGATCTTCGCTACGCCTTCCGTTCGGTCATTCTTATTTTTAAAAAATGCCTGTTTGTGGGCGGGCAACGGGATATGCCGCGAAAAGATATCAGGTACCTGCCATGTGAGAATCTTGCTTTGAGTTTGAATTCTCTTTCTCTCTACCATTGATATCGTTCAAATTGCGATCGAGTGCCGAATAAGTTTTTTTTTCCTTCTTCCTTTTTAGCTTAGGTCTTCAGGACTCTTGGGATAGACTATTAGAGGTTAGAGGATGTGAGCCACCCCGGATGTGTAATTTTGGGCGGAGCAGGGGACTAATCGTCGCTAAATTTTCATGAGGCTCGGATGCTTATAGGTATCGGCTTTCCAACGAGCAGGCACATGGGGCTCGTTCAATTTTGACAATGATGGCAGCCATCTCTTCTGCTCTTCAAAAATAACTAAGGCTTCATTATTCCGCATTGGATATTCATTTATGCTAAGAGATTCGACAATTTGATACTTTTTGCACTTGTAGACATGGAACTTTTAAATTGGGATAATTATTTTTAAAAGTGTCTAATGCTTTAATTTTCTTTGTAGAAGAGAGAATTTAAGAGTGAAAGATAATGACTGAAAATTGTTTATGGGGCCGTCCAAAAACGACGTCACACCGCCAGGGGGAGGGGTGTGGGGCTAACAGGTTTTGTTACGATTTTATAACGTAGGGGGCTAGGTTTAACGCAGAATGTGACAGCATATGAGAGAAATATAAGTGTAAATAATAATTTTTTGAAATAATCGAAAAAAAAATGAAAATTTATTGCAGGCTTCATATTCTTTCTTCCATTCACACTTAAGTGCGAACTGAATTAATAGAACCCAATAAAGAAATCCCACTATTTGTTGTTGAAAGATATTATTTCATCTTTTTTGATTCAAAATTATAATATTCAGTTGAATGTTTAACTATTTTGTCGACGATTAGTTTTTTTAGTTGATACTTAATTTTCTTAACAAAAAATTGAACCAATCCATTTACAGCTGAAAATTGATCGTTTTAGCAAAAATTCAACTATTTTGTCGAAAATTGATCCATTTCGTCGAAATTGTAATTCAACTATTTGGTTGTAAATGAAATGTAATTCAATTTGCATCTTTCTATAGGTTGAATAGTCAACGATTTTGTTAAAAAGTCATCTTTCTTAATGAAAAATTCAACTGTTTTGTTAAAAATTGATCTCTGATGATTGCTTATTGATCTGTTTTGTTTGAATATTCGTTTTTACTGCGGTTTAAAATTATTCTTTTAAACTGAAAATTAAACCATTCCATTATTGGTTGAAAATGGATGATTTTTAACTGAAAATTCAACAATTTAGTGGAAAATCGATGTATTTTGTTGTGAATTTGTCTCTTTTGGTAGAAAATTAATTCTCTATACTTCAAAGAAAATTCAACTGCTTGGTTGACAGTTTAAATATACTTTGTTCAAAGCTTATTTTATTGGTTGAAGATTCAACTGTTTGCTTAAAAATTCAACTATTTTATTACAAATTCATCCCTTTTACTTGTAAGTTCAACTATTTGGTTGTAAATGCAACTGTTTGGTTGATATATTTGTTTTTTAATTTAACTATTTGGCTCGCTATTTGGTTGAAAGCTCGGTTGAAAGTTCAACTTTGTAGGTTAAAAATTCAACGATTTTGTTGAACAGTCATCTTCAGTTTTGTCGGAAATTTATCTCTATTGGTTGAAGATTGCACTACTTTGTTCGAAGTAATTTTTCTTTTGTTGATGATTCATAATTTTATTAAAAATTGAACTAATTTTTTGAAAATTTCATTAACTTGTTAGAAATTCAACTATTTTGTCGAATATTTAATTATTTTGTTGAAAATTGAACTGTTTTGTTGAACATTCGTCTTTTTTTTATGGAAAATTGAACTGTTTTGTTGAAAATTCGTTTTTTTTTTTATAGAAAATTCTACTGTTTTTCAATAAAGTCGTCTTTCTTTCGTTTAAAAATTCAACTATATTTAATTGAAAATTCAACTGTTTTTTGATGAATTAGAATCTTTTTTCTTTAAAATTCCACTTTGTTATTGAAGATTCAACGATTACACTAAACAGTCCTCTTTTTTATCAAAAGTTTAACTGATTTGTTGAAAATTCTTCTTTCTGAATTGAAAATTCACCTCTTTCTTGGTTGAAACTTCAACTGTCCTCTAAAAAATTCGTCTTTTTGTCTTGAATACTCGACTATTTTGTTAAAAATGCAAATTTGTGGCTGAAGTAAATTCTTCAATTTCCGTTTGACTCTTTCTCTTGAAAATTTAACTATTTGGCAGTAAAACTAACTGTTTTGTCCAGTATTATTTTTCTTGTTTGCTAAAGATTGAACTATTCGATTGAAAAATCATCTTTCTTGTTTGAAAATTCATTTCTTTTGGTAGAAAATTATGTTTTTTTGTTTGTTGAAAATCAAATTTTATTGTTGTGAATGCAATATAATTCGACATTTGAAAAATATTGTAACAAAGTATGCCAAAATATTTTATACTCATTTTGTTACATTGTTTATAAAGGTCAACATCTGTTATACAAGATTTGTTTACTGAAAAATTATACATTGTTTTTGTAAGGTCTGATGAACTTGAAGGGTCTGTTCCACTATTCTACGGAAATGTCAAAATAATTTGGGTCCACAACTGTTTGAAATACAATATTTCCTGTACTGGATCGAAGATTTTTCCCTTTTCGGAAATATGCATTTCTGTGAAGCATAAATAGATTTACTAGGTCCCAGTCTGTAAACACTAAACATCCAACCTTATAATCAGTTTTTTTTTCTTTGTAGGTATTTTTTGTAGAACATTTTCAAATAGGAAAAGTTTTTCTTATCATTTAGGCGAAAATTTATTTTTCTCTTTTCATTGTTATAGAAGTAAAGATTTAACCAAAAAATGCAAAAATGATAAAAGTGGGTTTTTTGAGAAAAACTACTTTTCATTTTTTCAGAAAAATCATCCCCAGTTTGTCAATTTTTAACATTTTGTTGATTTTCGGGCCAATCAGAAAAAATATTCTTTGAGTCAAAGAAAATTTCTTTGGATCGAAGAAAGATATGCATTGGCTTTTAGTGAAAGAAATTTATTTAGAAACATTCCAAGAAATGGTTTATTGTTTCAATGGAAATTTTTCTTTAATTAGAAATGATTTTCTTGCTTTGAAAAATAATTTTAGTCAAATAAAGAAAAAGGTTCTTTAATTCGAGGCAAATATTTTTCTGAGTAGCGGATTTAAAAAAAAAATTAATCTTATCAACGTCAGGAAAGAAAAATTAAATAATTCAACTAGGTCAAAAGGCTTGAAAGAAGAAAAATCATTTTTAAACAACCATAAAGTTTCAAATACTCATTAGTTCACAAAAAAGATTTTTTCTCTCAAAACGGTATTTCTTTTGGAAAACGAGATTTTTAATTAAGGATGTTCACTAGTTATCTCAAGTTAAAAAATGAGCTTTGTTAAAAATGATTTATAAAATTAAGGAAAGTGTTTACATTGTTACTTGTAACTAATTTTGGAAGAAAAATCGAGGAGAACTTAAAAAAATATATTCCAGGTTAAAATTGTTTTTTTTTTCTTTGTAACCAATAGTTATTTAGACTATTTAGAGTAAAATGTTTTTGCTTTCTCTTTATGTGAAAGATTCCATTCTTATTCCATTTCAGTGACGTAGGGCTCATTTTATTCCTCCTTTTATTCCTCCTTTTGAATTATTTTCTTTGAAAGATCCACTACCAACCTCTTTGTCCCCTTTTATACATTTTTATTTTTAAAATTTCATTTAGGGCAAATATTGTTTATAAAAATGAGAATAGTCATTTAGAGTGTTACATTTTTGTTTTCTCTTTATGTAAAAGCTGAAATTTCGTAGGAAAAGCTACAATATTCTTATTCAATCCAAATTTTGTAGGCCTGATCTTATTCCTTGAAAGATTCTCCACAAATCTATTCGGTGTTTTTCTATTTGAAAAAATTTAGTTAGGAAAAAAATTGTTTATAAAAAGAACAATGGTTATTTATAGTATTATGTGCGGGCTTTATCTTCGGGTTCAAGCTACAATTCTAAATCAATCCTAATTTTGTAGGGCTCATTTTGTATCTTGAAACATTCTCTGAAAATGTCTTCGATACTTTTTTATTTGAAACATTTTATGGAAGAAAAATATTTTTTATAAAAGGGAGAATTGTTATTTAGATTATTATGTTTTTGCTTCCCCTTTAGGTAAAAGCTACAACTCTTATTCAATCCCAATGTTGTAGGGCTCATTTTATTCCTAGAAAGATTCTCCACAAATTTATTCGGTGTTTTTTTATTTGAAAAAGTTTAGTTAGGAAGAAAATTGTTTGTAAAAATAACCATTGTTATTTATAGTATTATGTGCTGGCTTTATCTTCAGGTTCAAGCTACAATTCTCAATCAATCCTAATTTTGTAGGGCTCATTTTATTCCTTGAAACATTCTCTTAACATTTCTTTGATACTAATTTTATTTTTTATCTCTTTCGTACTTTTTTATTCGAAAAATTCCATTCAAGATAAATATTCTTCATAAAAAAACGATGTTATTATTCCTGAATAATTTTTTCAAATAAAAACGTATCAAAGAGATTTGTAGATAATCATTCAAGGAATGAAATGAGCCCTACAACGTTAGGATTAAATAATAATTGCAATTTAGGCCTGAAGAGAAAGATAAAACATAAAATTTTGAATAACTTTTATTAAATAAACAACAAAATAAATATTTGTCTATCCATATATTATTTTATGTATATATTTCTTATTTTACATTCTATTTATAATTTTATCAATTTTATAGTTTGCTTGCATTAAATACATTTGTTAAAACTGATCCAATTACTCTAAAACATTGAAAATGAATAAATTACAAAATTTACTTTAAAGTTTATGAAAATGTGTCAAAATCTGAATTCAAAGAAACCGTTCAACAATTATCAGTAATTTTTAAAACTTTTTCAAAGAAAAATTGAAACAGCTAGCCCAGGTCATTTATCTCAAAAATCTGTAAAAATTAAAATTCCTTTCAAAAAATCTCTAATCTCCCACCAAAAATTGAACAAAGGCCTATTTATTGCTAAGTCTCCATGAATAAAACCCTTGTTTTCTATCCCTCATAATGCACATAAAACATTTTTAATCTCCAAAACTAGCCATCTGGTATCCATCGGATTTCCGGACTAATATTGCAAAAGACCCATTCCCCAGAATTTTAGCGTTTAGCTCTGTAATGCGGGCAAATTGAGTTTTGTCGAACCTTAAACGCTAAACGAGTCCCTCCCCCGCCTCCCTGCCCCTTTTCTATCATTCTATCACCATCCTTTTCCCTCTATCTATCCATCCTCTTTTTTTCCCGGGCATTTCGCATCAGAAAAATAATTTGTGCGAAATAAGACGGTGGCGCAGCAGACCATATGCCGAGGGACGAACCAGCCCATGGGTAATTACAAGGGATGCTCCATGGTGCGCTTGGGTAGGGGTAACATTTCTATGGTGGGGCGCCCGGTATATAAGCCTCCCACCCGACCTCGAAGGGTCACTGTTGGTTTGAATTTTCGAGGGTACGGTCTGTGCAGTGCTCGTGGGAGTTAGAACTCAAACATTTCGGTTCCTCTTGTGCTCTTCGACTTGTTTTCGGTTATTTTTTTCTGTGTTTGGTGCCCACTCTTGGATTACGAAACCAGTGAAAGAAAACAAACAATTAAGGATTTTAAACATAGTGCTACTTGAAAATGACCATGGAGATTCAGTTTATTCTGTTGAGTTTGTGCGTGACCTTGGCTGCGAGTATCGACCTTGGACCATACATACGAGTCGCGCAATGCAGGTCGCAGTGCCTTAAACATCTCAGTACGGATGGTACCTGTGATTCGCTCATTAACACTGATGAAATAGTGTGCAATCAAGTAAATATCTTTGTAATTTCAAAAATTTTCTACGAGTTTTTGCTCAAGAATAGCTTCTTTTCATTTGTTTAAAAAAGTTCAGGATTGTGTAAGAAGCAGCTTTATGTAAGAAGTTGCAGCTTTGTTCTTTTATTTCATTTAAGAGTTTTCTCTAGTTTTTGGGTATAAATTCTTGTGTTTGTGAAGCTGTTTATCAGCAGATTTTTATTATTTTATCAGAAGCATTTCTTTTCAAAATATTGTAGATTAGATTTTAAGTATCTTATCTGGTTTCACCCAACCTTCTTCCTCTTCTTCATACTTCTACGAGACCTTGTCCCTGCTAGGATTGTTATACTTTTGTGCAGTCCTGCTTATGTTTCTTTGATGAAAATGAAGATTATTGAACTTCTTCTTAAATTAGTTGAGAACTATTCAAGTTTGGTCTCAAGTCTTCTGCTAAACTTGATGAGGAATAATGTTCAGAATAGAAGCGATTCCTGGGAACTTTTCCTTTCATAAGGAAAACCAAAGATTCCAGATTAACATGGTCAATAACTCAAAGCATGTGTCCCAAAAGTAACCATTGTGTACCTCATTTCCATGAACATCCTTCCTATTTCAGCTTACCTCCAATTGTTCCTTGGATGGTTGAAGCTTCCTGCAAACTTTGGATCGGAAACTGACGTAGCTAGTCAAGATTTAAATGAATATTCCTCTCTCTTGTTTTAATTGCTGGTAAGCCACTATACTGATGTCCTGTTGATGAAAGTTGTTGTCTAAAAAATAGTTGCATCACAAAACATGTTGTCTACATTTTGCAGTTAGGATTGCCATAAGGTTTTTGCCTTTCTTCACCAGGAAGGAAGTATTAATCACACTGCTTTTTCCCGTTTCTTGTTCAACTTGTTTTCTTCATATTTTGGAATCTTTTATTCCTTTTGCCACTCAACGCCTTTTGAAAGCTACCTCCCGCCTAGTGCGATTGAGAATCCTCGAGAGAATTCTCCTTTTAGAGCAAACTTTCTGACATTTCTGCGAAGCCCCCTTTGAATAGCCTCAAGTGGTATTGAGACAAGTCCCTAGTTACTGAGAATGATGCAGCGTCTGAAGAATACCGCCATTAGGGCAAGGAACTGCGTGATCCTTAGAGTAAAAGTACGCAGGGTGCATCTAACTGTCACTGTGTCAAGGAAGATAAGCGATCTTTGTAAATCGGGCATAGGGGATAACATATATATATATATATCGTTGACGATAAATCTCCTCTTCCCTCCGGTTTTATGGGGCGCCGTGGAAAATCATGGTGGTCGCCCCTCGATCCTTAGGGATACGCGGCTCAGAGAAACGGATTCGGACGGACAGATGGGGAATCACGATTAATCCACACAATGGATGCGAGCTTACATGTGAGGGCGTTGCTCATTTGGCGCGTAGATATCGTGGGGTGTCCATTAATTCCGGGAAATCGATTCCACCAACACGCTCACTGTTTATGCACATGCACGAATAAAGACCATGGGGGAAAGGATCAAGGAACACATTGGGAGGTATATGGGATAATGCAAAGATGATCTATTCAAATTTATTCTCCCTCTGAGGGTCCAGCCACGGCCCTTTTCGAATATTGAAGTCATACTTTTTTAAAATGGGAGTTAATAAAATCTCGGATCTAATCTGAACATGCACGGATGGTTTTAACATTCCAGAGGAAATCGCAGAGCTCACATTATTTACCCTTTTTAATGGGTTCCTTTTTCACCCCCTGTTTTCAAGAAACTTCCCCTTTGTCTCCTTTCTTTGGTTAAATGCGGACGAAATTAATAGGACTTGATAAAGAAATCCAACTGCTTTTGGGTGAAAATCAATTATTTTTTATTGAAATGTCCAGTATTATATTTTTGGTTCAGAGTTTGTCTCTTTTAATTCAAAATTCTGCTATTTGGTTGAACTTCAAGTAATTTGTTAGTCATATTTTTTGGTCGAAAATTCGATTTCTTGGTAGAAAGAAGGTAATTTTATTGGTTGAAAAGTAAACTACTTTGTTGAAAATAGATTTTCTTCAGGGAAAATTTGACTATTCCATTGTTTTCTGAAAATTGAACTGCTTGGTTGAAAGTTGAACTACTTCGTGGAAAATTCATTTTATTAGTTGAATATTCAATTATGTTGTTGAAATTTGGTGTTTTCTTTGTTAAAAGAAACTTTTTTGGACTAACATGTTCGCTACTTCATTTTTGGTGAAATAATTGATCGTTTGTAGTTGAAAATTAAATTAATTGGTTGAAAATTGGTGTATTTTTTGATGAAAAATTAATCTTTTTGTTTGAAAGTTGAACTACTCTGTTACAAATACATTTTATTAGTTTCAGTTTCATCTCTTTGGTTTCAATTTTGACTGCGTTTTTTGTTGAAAATTCGTCATTTAGTTTGAAAATGCTATCATATTGGTATAAAATTCAACTATCTTATAAGAATTCATCTTTTTGACTTTAAAATTCAACTGTTTTATTGAAAGTTCGTCATTTGGTTTGAAAAATGTATTATTTTTGTGTAATTTTCAACTATTTGGTTGAAAATTAATATTTGCGGGTGCAAGTTCAACTCTTTTATTAAAACATCATATTTTTTGTCGAATTCAACTGTATTTCATTTGAAATTAAAATATTTTCAATCCAAAATAACAACTATTACATTTTGCGTTCAACATTCTATTATTTCGGTAGGAAATTTCACTGTTTAGTTGAAAACAAACTTTTTGACTTGAAAATTCAACAATTTAAATGTTTTTGATTTACAATTAAAATATTTTTTGGTTTAAATATCAAATTTTTGGTGGAGAATTGATCTTTTTAATTAAAAAATTTAAATATTTCGTTCAAAATTGATCTTTTTAGATGATATTTATACCTACTTGACTGAAAATACGTCTTTGTATTTTAAAAACTCAATTATTTCCTTGAAACTTTATCTCTTTTGTTAGAAAATGAGTCCTTTTCGCTTTAAAATTCAACTATTACGTTGAAAATACAATATCTTCCCATTTCTCTTGTTATGAAAGCGTTATGGGCTATGAAGTCTAAAATCGCATCCTGCTGATCCGAGTAATCTGTTTTAAATGTCCCTTTTCAGCCCCTAATTATCCCTTGTCGATCAGCTTTAATTATCGTTCTTTCGACGCTTTCTAGATTTGTCTGGGTCTAGACAAGTAAGAGAGTCTGAGAAAGCTTTAGAAAAAAGAAATGTCATGAAGGTTACTTCGGAATGTATTACACAGCATAAAAAAGTCTTGGACAATAATTATTGCGAGGATCTCCAAACCAAACGTCGTTAATCTGATGCTATCGATGCAACACGTCTTCGCCCATCGATAACGAATATCGCAGCTCGTAAATCTAGTTTCCCCAATCCGTAAAATCGATGACCTGCTCTACGTGCTCGCAACACTCGTTTCGGGTTACAACCGGGTGCAACCCGAAAGTAACTCGTAAAGTAACTCCAAGGGTTCTCTAGAAATGAAAGCCTTTCTGGCGCGGAAAAATAAACTCTGGGATTGTTCCCACATTCCTAAAATGCAGCTGTGCTCTTCCTTAAAGATCCAGATCTAGTACCTCATCAATCCTCTTTTTCTTTTCAACAAATTCTGGAATAGAAGCATTTTTTCTCATAATAATTGCACACTTCACACACTTCCCCTTTTTTGAAGAATTCTTCTTTTTCTCGTTTTTTTTTTCGCTTACAGGCGAAATTATTTTTGCAACATTTTGGTCTGTGAAGTCTCTAATTGTTTATCCTCACCAATCATTGTAATCGAGGACATCCTTGTATGGTCATTACTATAAGAAAGCCTCTGGCACTTGTTGAAATAAGAAGGTAAAAAGCACATTTAGACGCTATTAGAGGAATTACTCTTTCGATAGGTTAGACCCACATTAAAAAAAGCGATTCGCCTAGGGCGACTCCAAATTTGATCCAGGAATGGTTTGGTCGATACGTTTTGAGAAACGTCATTAACGCTGGCTTCGTAGCGTTTCTACGAAGCTGAGCTAAAGAAAAAAAAAGAGGAATCATGGAACAGGGTCCTGGCCTGGAGTACCCCAATAAATATGAAAACAACAACGAGACGGTGCCTGTTATGCCTGGAACAGGTTGGAGGCTAATTCGAGTCCCGGTTCACCCCTTACTCTTTTCTTCCTTCATCAGTCTCTCTCTCTCTCTCCCTCTCGCTGTCTGGAGCCTGCTTAAATCGGCTGATTCAACCGACGAGTAGATGGTTTTTATTCACCTCCGTCTTGCTCCTCCAACGTCTTCCTCATCCTTTTTACTCCTTGAGAATATTTTGCTTCCTTTTCTAATTCTTGTTCTCTCTCTTTTGCTTATAGTGCTGGCGTCACTGCGAGAACCTCGAGTATCAGTGGGAGACCTATAAAGATCTCTGCGAATACGACGGAGTCTTCGAAAATGTAAGTATCTATTAGTTTCATCAAAATCTATAATATTTTTCCTTAATAAAGCGCAATGAATTTAAGGGTCTTAATTGGAAGAGGCTGACTTGAAAGATAGAGGAAAGTAGAAAATTTGAAGAATCCGTTGGGGAAGACCCGAATACTCAGTTCAAAATTAAAAGAAACTAAATGATTGGCAGAGAGATCATAATCAGGGTTTATACAACAGAGTATGTAATTAAAAAACGATAATTTGTGCTTGAAAAGTATTAAAGTATCAGGGGATAGAATGGGGGTTTTTAAAATGTATATCTATTGGTTTGATCGAAATTTTCATCATTTTTCGTTGAAAAAATGCAATGAAGTTAAGAATCTTGATTGGTGGAGGCTGACTGCTTCAAAGAAATGAAGTTAAGAATCTTGGTTGATAGAGACTGACTTCAAAGATGGAGAGGACAGTAGAAAATTTGAAGAATCCGTTAGGGAAGATCCGTACACTCAAGTTCAAAATTAGGCAAAACTTTATTATTGGTAAAAAGTAGATCATAAACCGGATTTATACGATAAGTTATTTACAGTATAATGTCATTTAAATAAAACCCTGTATTGGTTTCATCAAAATCTATATAATTTTTGTTGAGAATGCGCAATGAAGCGAAGCGTCTTAATTGGAAAAGGTTGATTTCAAAGATTAGAGTGGGCAGTAGAAAATTTGAAGAATCCATTAAGGAAGACCCGTATACTCAAGTTCAAAATTAGGCATCATTTTATAATGATTGGTGAAAAGAGAATCATAAACCGGGGTTATGCGAGTTGTTTCGAGTAAGATGTTATTAAAAACCATAATTTGTGCCTAAAAATGTAGTTAAAATCTTATTGGAGATTCAAAAAATAAAAGGAAGTAGACAATTTGAAGAATCCATTAAGGACCCGTACACTCAAGTTCAAAATTAGGCAACATTTTATAATGATTAGTGAATAGCCGATCATAAACTGGGTTTATATGACAATAGTTATTACGAGTATGTCATTAAAAAACGATATTTTTTTGCTTAAAACTTACTAAAGTTAAAGTCTTAATTGGAGATTCAAACGATAAAGCGGGGAATAGAAAGTTTGAATATTCTATTAAGGATGCAGACCTTGTACATTCAAGTTCAAAATTACTCACATTTTTATCATTGTTTTTAAAAGGAAGTAAACCCCCTGCTTGGTAATTGGCAATATTAGCACCGGGGATTTAATCGATAAATTGGCAACTAAAGTTAACAAAACGAATGAAAAAAGGCTGGTTGATTAAAGCAAGCAATTTGTTCTACTTGACACAAATTTTGTTCATTTAACCAAACTTTTTTTTTTTAAATCAACCGAATGTAGCCGAACCAAACGTCTTTGTGGAATGAACTTTTTTGTGAGTACTAAACTCTGAGACCTCAAATAAATTTGATTCGAGTGCTCATAACCATAAATACTGACACTTAAAACTTTTATGTCTTATCATGGAAATAGTATATAAGTTATTTCGATTAGGAAAGAGGCTTTCTAAGTGTCAATTGAAGCCGTTACCAAGAACTTTATTAAACATATAAGCAAGTTCATACACAAGACGATAAAGATAGTCTTGAGCTCTCTGGTAATTTTACTAAAGGCCATTCTGGAATCAAGTATCACTAAAAGTGCACTTGGCGTGTGGCTCTGCGCTAATTAACGATCCTCTTCAACTCCTCAAAATCGGAATGTCTTTGGAGGTCCAGGTAGAATTTTAAATGTACGAGACTCCCGAATCGACTTTATCTTCAAGAGTCGTGTTTTGCTCGTAACTCCCAAAGATAAGGTCTTCAAAGTCTACTCTTTCTCAAATTTAACGGGGTCGTTTTTGATGATGGTCGGATTTCGATAGATGATGGGATGTTGGTTCCCTAAAATATTTAAGAAAGAGATGACTATCGGGAATCAGAGAAGAGTTTTAGAATTTAAAATTTAGGCTATAGATTGGAACTGGAGACGGAAATTAGATGCAGACTTCACATTCTTTGGCTAGAAAATAAACTGTTCGGCTTTTGGTTAGAGTTTACTCTTTTTTCTTTGGAAATTTGATTATTCGGTTGAAAATTTATCGTGTTAGGTTACGAAATCAACTATTTCGTTTAAAATTTAATACTCTTCGTCTTCTTTATTAGTTGAAAAGTTTATTATATTTTGGATTCAGAATTCGTCTCTTTTGCTTGAAAGTAAAACAATTTGAATAAAAATTATTTTATTTTTTGTTGAAAATTCAATTATTTGGAAGAAAATTCATCTTTCTTGGTTGAAACTTACCCCTGTTTCTGTCAAAAAAAACACCCTATTTCCCCTGTTTTGAGATAATTTGGGGCTGTGAAGTCTAGATGTGAAAGATTATTTTCTTCAGACTCTGCTCGACCTTCCGTGAAAATCGGCAGGTAGTCGGTTCCGAGGATTTCCCGTTTCAAAGTTCCTTGGTAGGAGGATTTCTTTTTCTCATCCTTCGGTCCTTCTCTTTCTCTATTTTTCTCTTTTTCTATCTTTTTTTTTTCCTTCGCGATCGGATGGTCCGAAGGGTAGGCTTTATGCGTTACGGTCTGGATATAGACTGGGAACGGATCGCTGCATTCAACGGTCCTTTTTTTTTCTTTTCTCTCCCTTACGTGAGACTCGGAAGCTTTAGGTCTCCTCGAAAATTGGAGGAATTTTCTCGCGCTCGGTCGATTTCAGACCAGAAAGGACCTTCTTTTAGGTATAACGAGAACTGACAGCAAGATTACCCTGCTTTCCAAGCGATCGCTCGTCAAAAGGGGTCAGAAACTTGAGATCTACGTAACTTGGACTCGATCGAATTGCACCTGAGACTCTCGATGTTACATTCTTCTTTTCGCATTGTAAAAAAAACTTCTCGCCTACGCTCGTGTGATCTTGTATGGTCGATAACGAAAATTCTAGTTTAGGATTTTCCGCTCGAATCAAGAGGTTTCGTGAAGCCTTTCTTCACATGCTTGGGATTTTTCGTGTTACATGCAAATATATTGTAGACTTCACACTCTTTCACCTTTTAAAAGAATTCTTCATTTTTTCGCCCGTTGTGGTAGCGTTTTGGGCTGTGCAAGTCTGAGATTCTAAGGAGTGGCAATTTTTTCGAGTGGGTGCTACTTAGAAATCGTTATTGTGGGAATCACTATTCTTCAGGTTTCTTAAAAATACAGTTGCTCAGAAGAAATTTGAAGTGCGTCAGCTGTGTATAGTTTGTTATGCCACAACACCGTTATCATTAATATTATGTATGCAGAGTCATCAGTCAACAGGCGAGTTCTTGTTGGAGAACTGAACTAATGAGTGATGACCATGCATAATGGAAATAATATAACTCGTTAAAAATTCAACTTAGCTCAATTGCACCGTTTACTTTAAAGATTTTTCTCGCCAACCTCATTATGGTTTCTCTTCCTAAAGACGTACAGTATTTACCTAAAGCAGTTATATATACTTTATACATACTCTTTCTTAGAATTATTTAAATTCGCCCAACAGACTTGGGTGAATAACCTCGTGAAATGGAGAATAATACAAGTGATAAAACTGATGATTTATTGCTATGTTCCTCATTCGCCAGGCAGCTGATTTAATTTCTCTCTCTTTTTGTGTTTCAGTGTCCATCATGCCGGACAATTTGCGACTACAGAAAGACTCGAGTGATGGAAGAATACCTCCCATCAGCATTACCAGCTCCAGAGAGGCTACCAACCGCATTGAAAAAGTACGACGTAGCAATTCTCCTGAGGAAAGTTGACAACAGTTGGAGGGAATCCGGTTATTATCCAGGGTCTCGTGTGACTCGTATGCGGCCCAACTCGTGGCTTATTGTGGTCTCTGGAGATGGAGTGAAGCATTACTCCTACGACGAATGGGTGCCAACTTTGGAAGCCTTGAAACCAGGTGCCCTCTATGAAGCAACCATTTCCTGGAAAAATGTTGACTCTCAGATCCGAAAACACCAAATGCTCGAGCAGAAGGAATTCAACGACAGGGTACGACAGTTCTATCTGGAGAAGTATGGACACAGGGTAGTGCATGAAAGGGAAACTGAAGGAGATTCTCCGGCTTCAGCATCAGTATTCAAAAACTTCTTCTTCAAGAGGAAGAATGACGAAGATGATAAAATCCTTGGAGTGAATGTTAAGCCTTCCACCAGCGTTGAATTGTCTGACGATGATATTGAAGATGTCGAAACCAAAAAGGAATCTTGGGTGGTTGCTTGGGAACCAGAAGCTGGAGGCCTCATGGGTAACCAGGAAGCTGATTCGAACTTTGCACAAATCACTCTTCTCCCTGGTACTAAATATCGTGTCCGAGTTGCATCCAAAGATGGTCCTGGCAGTTTCCCGATAGAAGTTGATACCAGCTCGGCATTTGTACAGGTTCATCGACTAAAAAAAAACTTCGAAAATATTTACGCATGGGGGATTATCGCTGCGAGCATGTCTATGCTCATTTTTATCACTGTCTTCGTGATCATCAAGTTGCTGACGAGGAGTAAAAAAGCAATACCGAGAGAGGAGGAGGTGGAAGAAGTCGTTTGAACTCTACACGGATGATGTGATAGCTCAATTCATTAATTAGGTTGCTATTGAAGCAACTGATAAACTCAGGGATCGCTTCCTCAAGGAGGAGGAAGTTGAGAGAGTCAAAGACTCAAAAATGGACGAATTTGAGAAGCTAGGATGACTTCGATAACGAAGGACTCGTGTTAGAGGTGAAAGAGAACGAAGACTACTAGGAAATACTTGTGGCCAGTTGTATGTATAAAATGTGCGCAACCAATGAAGTACAATTCTCAGAGATTAATGTTAACGTTTAAAGTAAGGTCTACTTTCTGCGAGTTACAATGAATGTTTCAGCGTTTCATACTTAATCTAAATTATACATTTTGAGAATTTTAATGTCTTTCTTGGATTTTTATTCTGTGTTTTATATATTTATCATATTGTCACGAAAATTGTTAATACTGAATCTAAATTACAATAGAGATTGATCCTATTTTTGTAATTGACAATTAGATTTGCACTTGCTCAAAATGCAACGAACAGACTGTACAAGAGTTCCTATTAATAACGACGGCGGTTTATGCGCCGCGAATTGTATTTATTTGTACAAAGTTAGATTAATTGTATATAGTGATTGAAATTAAATAAAACTTATAAGTGAACTATATAATCTATGTTCAGTTACTATTTCCCTGACCACCTTTAGGAACAAAACTTGATTCAAGAGATGTCCTTCTTTCTTCAAAGATTTATGAAACATTACAAATTTCTTACAAAAGTTTCCTCTTAAGATTGATTTGTGAGCTAGGGGCTGAAACTTAACTTGCTACCTGTCGTCGAGTTATTTCAGGACAAAGGTAAAACCCAAAAATAGGTCTCTTCCTTGAAATGAAAATTGAAGGACGGAAGTGATAATGAAGGTAAATTGCTGAACTAATCATCTGAAGGCTACTGTAGGCGTGTAGGGTGATCTGAAACGAAACGGCAGAAAATGTTCGTGCTTTCAGGTTACTGAACCAGGAACCTGCAACATTCTTCCTAAATTGTTCTGTGTCTAGTCATCCCAAAAAATTGGTAGAGCTGGAAAAGGGGATCGACTGGGTGTCCCAAAGTTTCGTTACGGCTAGCCAAGCTCATAAAAAATATTTGACTACTCATCCCGAATTTCGGGACGAGACGCTTCGTTCTAAATTTTTAGATACATTTTGAAGCAGGGGTTGTGATAATTATTACTTGGGGCAGGGGATTTCAGTCAATAATTATAATTTTGACTTTAAGACAGCAAATTTTCTAAAATATTTATAATTTTGATTTAAGACAAGGAGTAAATGATTATACAAAAAAATTAAAAATATCCTGACTTGGAACAGGACATTTTTGAAAAGAATTATAATTTTGAGACAGGCAATTTTAGCGAATGATTAGGAATTATAATTTTCATTTACTTGAGAACAGGAAATTTCGCTAAGAATTATAATTTGACTTGAAATAATGATTTCGCTAACATCATTATAATTCTCAGTAGGAATAGGGCTTCTCAGTAAAGAATTATAATTTCGACTTTAAGACAGGGAATTTTTTGAAAGATTTATAATTTTGAGTTAGGACAGGGAAGAAATAAAATGAATATAAAAAAGCCAGTTAAAGAATCACAATTACCCGGACTTGGAACAAGGTATTCCCGTAGAGAATTATAATTTTTAATTTTGAATAGGCAATTTTGACTTTACAACAGGAAATTTCCTAAACCAATTATAATTCTAAGATAATAGAACGGGAAATTTGCATTCAAGGTTCAATTGAGATCTTGAAATTCTGTTAAGAATTACAATTTTTTACTTCAGGAGAGGCAGTTTGCGTAAAGAATTATAATTTTACTTAGAAAAGGAAATTTTCTAAAAGATTTATAATTCTCAATTGGGACAGGAGATTTCAGTAAAGAATTATAATTTCGACTTTAAGACAGGGCATTTTTTGAAAGATTTCTAATTTTAAGTCAAGACAGGGAAGAAATAAAATCAATATAAAAAAGTCAGTTAAAGAATTACAATAACCCGGATTTGAAAGAAGGAATTTCCGTGAAGAATTATAATTTTTACTTTGGGATAGGAAATTTTCGCAAAGAACTATAATTTTTACTTTACAACAGAAAATTTTCTAATACCCATTATAATTCTGAGATAATAGAACGGGAAACTTTCATACAGAAATTTAATTCTCATTCAAGGTTCAATTGAGAACCCGAAATTTTGTTATGAATTACAATTTTTACTTCAGGAGAGGAAGTTTGTGTAAAGAATTATAATTTCATTTGGAAAATGGAATTTTCTAAAAGATTTATAATTCTCAATTGGCACACGGAATTTCAGTAAAGAATTATAATTTGGACTTTCAGACAGGGAATTTTCTAAAAGATTTATAATTTTGAGTTACAACAGGGAAGAAATAAACTGAATATAAAAAAGCCAGTTAAAGAATTACAATTACACGGACTTAAAACAAGGAATTCCCGTAGAGAATTATAATTTTTACTTTGGGGTAGGCAATTTTCGCAAAAAATTATAATTTTGACTTTGCAACAGGAAATTTTTTGAACGAATTATAATTCTAAGATAATAGAACGGGAAATTTTCATTCAAGGTTCAATTGAGAACCCGAAATTTTGTTAAGAATTACAATTTTTACTTTAGGAGAGGAAGTTTCCGTAGAGAATTATAATTTAACTTAGAAATTTTGGACAGGGAATGAATAAAAGAAATATAAAAGTCAGTCAAAGAATTACAAATATCCTGACTTGGAAGAGGGCATTTTTGAAAAGAATTATAATTCTGAGATAGAACTTAGAATTTCCATAAAGAATTATAATTTTCATTTAAAGTTCACTTAAGAATAGGAAATTTCATTAAAAATTCAAATTTCTGACATGGAAGGGGGATATTGGAAAAAATTTCAATTCCGAATCCGATTTAGAAGAAGGGAATTTAAAAAAATCCTTGATTAAGAATTATAATTCTTTTGCAAAATTCTCTGTTTCAAATCAGAAATAGTGTTCAGAAATCTCTTGAAATCATTAAAAATCGTTTGCAATTATTCAGATCCCTTGAACTCTTTTAAATTGACCGGAAAAAATGAACAATAGACCGGGAAATGACCGGTAATTTATCCACCGGATAGATACTCTGCTCATCAATATCACTAGAAAATTCACACAATGGTAACTGTACCTTTATTATCTATTATTTCGCTGGCGACGAACTTGCATATGTAATAGCTGCAATTATCTTCAAGCCCCTTACTCGTAAGTACTTTCAGAAGACGGAGAAAAGGGAAGCTTAGAAGAGGTAATGGTCAATTTTTAAAAGTAGCAACACATTTTTTTAATGTAAAAAATTATAGATATATCACATATACAGAATAAAAAGTTGGAGAGTCGTTAAACATCTTATTGATGCTATAGGATAATATTAGATTATTTTAAAATTAGGCTTAGTAAGTTATAAGAGGATATAATTTTTAAAAACTCTGCAAAGTAGTTTGGATGTTCATTATATGGTATCTTTAATTGTGATAATTTTACATATAAAAATTGGGCTCATTTTGAATCGGAAATTCACCCAAGTGTGAGAAGCTGAATTTTTTCGTCAAAAAGGACTTATATTGAGTTGTTAAACAAGAGAAAATTACGTGCAAGAGTAATAAGGCGCAGTGAATGCAAATCTAGCTTTTTTTGCACATGAACACAATATCCCATTCAATACTGATTTATTTATAATATTCATATTGGTATAAAAGTTATATATTTTTGAAGTTATTTCTTTGTTAGCGCATGTAACAAATTACGTTTGGTTCTATTATTAACAAATCGGCCTGATTCCCAGGTAATTAATTCTTTGAAAAATATATTGAGTGAGGGGAGATGGAACGGGATTTTTTATTGTAAAAGGAATCTAAACTCTAAGTGAATGGAAATGAGGATTTTTTATTTTTAAAGGAGTTTGAGGGCATGGAAAAGGCCATTCCGTCTGCGCTTTTTTATTGTCAATTATTCATTTATTATTTATTATTCTCTATTAATATTTATTTTTCATAAGTCACAGAAGGTTTCTATACATGTAGCTTAATACATTCATTTCACCAAAACAAATAAATTTGTTCTTGATATTAGGAATACTATATGATATTTTATTTGATATATTTGTTCGTGTCTTCAAAACGCATCGATTGACCTACTGAACAACCTTTCAGGACCAACCAATGCCGTTTTTTGAATTTTAAACAAAATTATAGGAGGGAGACTTTTTTTAAATTAAAAAAATAACAGAACCAGATTCGACGCATCGATTGCCTTATTAAGGAATCATCGATGACCGTTCATGAACAATCAATACCAAATTATAAAGTTCAATTAAAACTTTGATATTGTTTATATGATAAAAACTTTTTTTAAATTTGGAATATAACACTACCGTAAGTTCAAAAGTTGTTCGTTATAATAGAAAACATTGATTGACAATTTGATGATCTCTCTGATTTTCTGAAAATAAGATTTCCGGTAAGGTAGAAACATAAACTTGAAAAATATTGAAAGTATCTATTTTTTTCCTTTGTTAGAGAATACCTCCCATCACGAGGAAGTAAATGTACTTGATACCTATCAGGAAAGCAAAGTGCTCATAAGATGAGCATAAATAAATACACCCATAGTGAAACACCCACAGTATTTCGTAGCGGTATTCTATTATCAATTGAATACAACTGATAATTAGTGGAAATTTGTTTCTAGAATTGATTAATGGTCTAATTATTACTAATTAACTTCTGTCATTTTGATCGATAAGTTATTTTGTATTCATGTGTCTCTCATATACTTCATATAATTATAACTCTTAACAGTTTCGTGCAGAATTTTAAATATTCCCTTTATGTACATATGTTCCTTAGAAATTATCATATAGCAGCATCGCATTCCACAAATTTCCCTTAGGCATTCATCAACAAAACAGGATGTTACACATAGAATAATTGAGTTTCATTTTTAATACAAAAGAAAACTAAGAAAACTTGAACCACAATTGGTTCATATTGAGCAATACGTATATTGAAAGTTATATCTTAATTAAATATATAAGCAGTTATAAATTCGCATAATTGAGATATTGTGAAATGAGTTGCATGACTATTATAGTTAATAGAATTTTATATATGCGTTTATTTAAAGAAAAAACTATGCTATGTCCATGCTCACATGTTCGTAAATTTGTAATGTACCTGAATTTGTAATACCTGAAAAATCTGTAATGATGACAGGAATTAAGATATTTAAATCGAGAATTATTAAATGAAATACTGAATTTTGAATGATTTAATAGTTAAATTATCCTGAAATTGTTATTATTCAAATTTGAAACTAGAAAATTGTGAAATTTGAAACATCCAAAAAAATTATTGAAATAAATTAAGAAACGAAACAACTCCCAACTTCGTTAAAAAATTGAAGCATTCCATGCAAGGGGATCAACTTCAAGGGAGAAAACAATATGTAAGATGTCAAACTGACGTATACTAATAAACTGTCACATTGACATAACAGAAAAAGCATCGGGATAAAAAAACCTCCTGGAAAACGAATGGAAACATAGCAGCTTGTGGACAAAGTGAATAAATGAGTTCGGATATTATTATTATTAACAAGCAAAAAAGCGCTGCACGCACTTATTCTATGTTTCTTATATTTCAGTTGTCTAATTATCAAATTTTATATATACATACATACACATACATACATACATACATACATATATATATATATATTATATATATGTGTGGTTTTTTACCTCGCTGCTTTTTCTGTTATGTCACTGTGACAGTTTATTAGTATACGTCAGTTTGACATCTTATATATTGTTTTTTCCCTTGAAGTTGTTCCCCTTGCATGGAATGCTTCAATTTTTTAACAAAGTTTGGAGTTCTTTCGTTCCTTAATTATTTTTATTGATTATTTATTAATTTTATTCCATTAATTATTATATATATAATTCAATTCAAAGTACTATAAAATATAATTAATAAACATAAATTAATACAAATATTAAAATCGGCTTTCATACAATTTTAATATTAATCGGCTTACAGCGATCTGTGAACTTGTTTAGTTTGGAATTTTTACAAATTAAAATCATAAAATTTTAAAAATCTCCGTTCAATAGGTCTACCTTGGCGATTAGCAGTAGACAATCTTTTAGTTATTGTGTATAATTCAAAATGATGCATCTTTTTATGAGTTTGATTTTGAATATTTGAAGTTGAAAACTCTTGAATTACAAAAATGTATTAATGAAAATTCTTAAGTTTTGATGATTTTTAAGATCGAAAGTCAAGTTTTCAATTCTAAATCTTCCAAATTAGAGAAACTTAAAATACAAATTATCAAAATCACAGCTTTTTAACTGTATTACATGAAATTTGCATAATATCAAATTGTAAATATGCAAAATAAAAAAAGCTTTAAGTTTAAAGATGTATAAAAACAAATTCTTAAATTTGCATGATTTCAAATATCAAAAGTAAAAGCATTTCAAATATAAATCATGAAAAATACAGAATTTTAAATTTTCAACTTCAATATTGCATAATTTTTTGTTGTTCATTTGAAAAATTGAAAACTTTTAAATTTCACAGATTTACTGTTTAAAGTTCTACAATTTTTAAGAGTTGCAATACAAAATTCTCAAATGAAAAAAATGTGTTTTCAACTAGAATAATAAATTTGCAACCGCAAAAATAAGTTTTTAACAAAGCAGTTCAGCTCTTAATCGAAAAAAATTTGTAACCAAAAAGACGAATTTTCTACAATACTGATGAAATTTTCAACCAGCAAATAATAATTTTCAACAAAACACACACATTTTTCAACAAAGAGATGAAAAGTCAACTAAAATTATGAATCTCCGTCCAAAAAATTGAATTTTTAACGAATTAGTTCAACTTTCCACCCAGAAGCTATATTTTCCAATGAAGAAGACAAAATTTCAACAAATAAATATTTTTTCTTCAATCAAGAAAAAAAATGTCAGCCAAATGATTGAATTTTGAAGCCGAAAGACGATTTTTCAGTAAAACAGTTGCATTTCTAATCCGGATATGTGAATTTTTAACAAGAAAATTCATTTTCAATCATATACTTGCCTTTATGAACAAAAACAAGGAAATTTCGACCAAGAACATTATCTTTCTACCAAAAAATACGAATTTTCAAATACAAAATATGAATTTTAAACCAAAAATGAAAAAGTTACATTTTCAGTTGAAAAAATTAATCTTCAACAAAAAAAAAAAAAATAATTTTCAACTAAAATGATAAATCTCCAACAAAAAATAGATTTTTTACAAAGTGGTTCAACCATCAACCAAGCAATTATATTTTTAACAAATATATGAATCACCAACGAAAAATACTATAGTTGATGCTTCAATCAGAAAAAAACGAATTTCAAACAAAATAGTTAAAATTTCAAGTCAAAAGAAGAATTTTCTGCAAAACAGTTAAATTGTCAACAAAATAGTGGATTTTTTAACATAAGAAGCTGAATTCTCAACCAGAAAGAAAACGAATTTTCAACTAGGAAAGGTTAATTTTCTACCAAAAAGACGAATTTTCAACAATATACATGAATTTTCAAACAAATAGTTGAGCTTTCAACTAAGAAATATAATTTTTTACGAAAAAATAGAAAAGTTAAATTTTCAGTAAAAAAATGAATTCTTAACAAAGGTTCACCAAAGAAAAACAAATATTGAGAAAAATCAAGTTCGGAACATCACCTGAGCGAGATTCGACTGGACGTTTTACCCTTATTTTACTATCACTACTCCACTGCGAGCTGAATATGTACTTTTCAGGCTTGACGTAATATTTATAAGTTTTAGCACAATAGGCAGTGACTTGAATATTTTTAAAATACGCTTATCATTGCGACAGCACATTTCTTGACAATTTGAAAATTGTGGCTTGTAGGGGAGCGGAGATTTGTGAAAAATATATTGTTTACAAGGCTATGCATAAATAATGGTCACCCTACGAAAAAATTTTACGAGAGTAACAAGTTTTATTTTCTGCCAGAGATTGATTAAAAAAATTGCAAAAAAGTATATTTTCCTCATCAGGCACGAAGGGAATAAGTATAAACTTGAGTTTTCAGACATGTATGCTCTTTGAATTAAAATTGATTAAATGTAACTAATTACTAGTCAAATTTTCGATTATCACTTATCAGAAAGTGAGCCACTAACGATTAGTAGAACATTACTGATTTGAGTAGTGAAGATATCTTCTAATTCAATAAAGTAAAACTAATTGACTGGTGAAAAGAAAAATATGTAGAACTGTATATAATAATTTGAAAAAAGTTATAAACATGGAAAACGTGAAAAACAGACAAATTTAATGAAACGAAGCGACGGTGTTACATTTTTAACATTTTTAATAATACATTTTTTTTTTTATTTTTAAGATATAATGAAGTGGCAGCTTCAATGAGTTTGAACAATTTAAAGGTTTCTTATCATAAACTCAATATAATCTCTAATAATAATACTTCTTATTATCCATTAAAACTAGGAATTTATTTAATTATAAATATAAGTATAAGGCATTAGTGAAAGTAAGGTCAGAAAGTAAATTTTTAAACTATTTTCGACTCTTTTTGGCAGAATATTGGAGCCACCATTTTGTTAAAAAAAATGTGTATTTCAAATTTTCAATCAGCCATCTGTGAAACCTATGTGCAGTAAATTTCATTCATATCGTAATTTTGATTTTGAACATTTAGATTTAAAATTTGAATTCAATGCCTGGAAACTCCCTGGAAAGTCAGTTTAATTTTTATCGGATCGTTTTTCCGAGTTTTTGCGCGCCCTATTAGAGCCGCTATTTCATTTAAAAAAATTGATTTTCAATTTGAAATCAGCTGCTCGAAAAACCCGTGTATAGTAAATCTAATCCTGATTAAGTTTGGATAATTTTTTCGAGTTATTTGTCGGAACATTGGAGCAGCCATTTTGTTGTTTGAATTTGGATTTCCAACTCAAAATCAGTTGCCCCAAAAACTCCTTAACAGTATATTACATGGTACCGATACGTTAGAATTATTATTATTATACCATTAAGCTATGCCCCTTCCGGGTTAAGCGTGTTTGACTCGGTGATTTTTTTCACATCGTGCGTTGTTCAGCTCAAAATTTTCATTTTCGTTAGACGTACATAGAGTTCATAAATCAAAAAAAGAATAGTATTAACAAATTTCTAAACGCTCTAAATTCATGAATTTTTATTCAAAATTATCCAAAAAATTCTATTTTCTTAATCAAGCACGAGGGGAATATGAATTCACTTGAGTTTTCAAACATTCTTGCTCTTTGAATTAAAATTGGTGAAATTGAACTAATTGCTAGCAAAATTTTCCAGATTCGATTAAGAAAAAGTGAACCAGCGATTAGTATAACATTACTGATTCAATTAGTCGCGATATTTCCTAATTCAGTAGTGTTAAACTAATTGCTGGATGAAAAGACAATTATTTAGAACTGTTCATAATAATTTAAAAAAAAGTTACAAACATGGAAAATGTGAAAAATAGAAAAATTGAATAAAGTGAAACCATGGTGTTGTCTTAGATTTTTAACTCTATTGAAACAAGAAGAAGGCCACATTGACAAATTGTTGACGTGACCTAGTCTGTTTCCAGTTTTCAAATTTTTCCATCAAATTGTTCAAACAAGGTGAAGAAAAATAATAATTCTTCACTATCATAAAATCCCCATGCCCTACTATTCAACAGAATTCTGTTTTTTATTTTCAAATTTGTTGTTGTATATTTTCCTCATTTTCCGTAGAAAATTGCAATTATATAACAGAATGTTGTAAAAATGATTTGCTTTGAATAAGCATCAGCTTAAATAAGTATGAAATTGGGTGCCTAAAGAAGCTTAATTCAATTCTATAGCTTCTTTTCCTTATGCAAAAGATACTTTGAGGTCTCTCTAAATCAAAATTGGTAAAATTTAAATATTTATTGGAGAAATTTTGAAGACTCGGTTAGCGATATGTGAACTACTAAAGATTAGTCGAAAATTAATAATTTGATTTGTTGAGATATTCGCTAATTAAGTAGTGCAAATCAAATAATTGCTTGATGCATAGAAATAAATTCACTTAGGATTGTGTATAATAATTAAAAAGGTTTATAAAACTGAAGAACGTGAACAATAAAAAAGTTTATTAAAACGACGCGATGTTGTATAGCATTATTAACTCTATTGAAATAATAAGGTGATATTGTGAAATTCTAAACATGACGTTGCTTGCATCAATTTAAAAACATTGCCTTCTACTTGTTTGTAAAAAGTTCAGGAAAATAAGAACTTTTTAGATGTTTTGAATTACAATGGATCAATGGACTCGAAATTAATTATAGATATTCAGGGTCTTCGTGTGCTACTTCTCAACAGAGTTCTCTTTTGATTTTTAGAATATTTTTCAGCTTCATATTTTCCTTATTTTTCATTAAAAATTGGTTCACATAAAAATTACTACTGTGAAAAAATGTTTTCGTGATGCTAAGAAATAGGATTCAAGTAAATGCGTTTACTTTGTTCCAAACATTTTTTTTCTTCAATTTATATATATTAATATAAATTAATTTATTTCAAACATAATATGCATATGAAAACAATAAATTGCATATTGAATTCAATATGCACATTGATATTAAATATCATTGACATGTGTGTAACGTCATTTGCATATATTGTATATGAAGTCAGCGACTATTTTTTCTACAACAGTAAAGGTAACAAGATGAACTTTTTAGAAGAAAGGACGATTTTTCATTAAAACAGTTGAATTTTTCACCAAAAATTACTTTAATAATATAGTTAAGTTTCCAATATAATAATAATGTGTTCTACGAAAAAAGGAAATTTTCAACAAAATACATTACTTTTCTATAAATAGTTGAATTTTCAACTTATAAAGGATAAATTTTCAACGAAAAATAAAAAAGTTAAATTTTCAGATGAAAATATTAATTTTTAACTCAAAAAATGTCATCGAAATAGTTTATTTCTCAACCAAAGAGGTGAATCTTACAAATACAATAATTTCTTAACAAAGTAGTTCAACTTTCAACCAATAAGCAGTTGGATTTTTTACCCAAAAAAATACATTTTTAATTAAGTAGTCAATTTTTCAAACAAAAAGATAAATTTTCCACAGAATAGAACAATTATTTACGAAAACACCGCATTGTGAACAAATTATATGTTTTTTTTTTCTACCAAATTTAAGTTTTATTTAACCAGAAAGATCTATTCTCAACAAAAAAAGTAATAGCTGATATTTCAATCAAGAATGATTTGAACTTGAATGGAAGTTGAAATATTCCTTTAAAAAAATTGAATTTTTAACCAAAAAAGATGAAATTTCAACTAAAATGCTAAATCTAGCTTTAATTTTTCAACTAAATTTAAAATTTAAAATTAAAATTTTCAATTTTCAACAAAATAAATTAATTTTCAAGCAAATAGTTGAATTTTCAACTAAAAAAGAGGAATTTTCAATCAAATGTAGATTTTTTAATTGATCGAGATGAACTTTGTACTAAAAATATGATCGCAGACTTTTCAATTGAATAGAATGAACTTTCCACCAAAAATATTTAAATTTTTTTATTGGGTTCTTTTAATTCAGTTCGCATTCAAGCGAAAAAACAAGAAAGGTGGAAAAAGGGGTAAGATTCTCAAAAACAGAAGAATAAATAAGGAGTCTATAAAAAAGCGGAATGGGGTTGAGTCTGAAATATGAAGGTGATTTTCAAACTTATCAAGTTATTATTGAATAACTGAATTGAAATAATTGAAACTACCCTCCCCCCACACCTTGTTACCAAGCAATGCAAAAAGTATACTGTTTGAACATTAAAAAAAATTATAATTTCTTTCAAATTCAGTTTTTGATGACACTTTAATTTTATAAAGAAAAATGCTATTTACCAATATTTCTCATTTAATATTATGTATGTATTCCTGTAATGTTGTAATCTAGTATACACGAAAACTTAAAATAGTTAACGGTTAATCCCTCTATTTTTTCTAAAAGTTTAAAAAATTGTGCATAATGAATAAAAATTTCCGTAAAATTTTCCAGGTTCTTTTTCGACAATTTTGGAAATCTTTTCAAATCTTTTTGAAAATTCTCCTCAACTTAATTTTTTCAATATAAAAAACGATGAAAAATTTTTCCATGAATCGAATATTTTTGCTATGCCCATCAAATTTCGGTGAACCTACACCCTGCCTACTCAAAATCTTCTGATTTTTCTTCCAAAATCTACAAGAATCTGCATATTTTTTTTTTATTTGAAATCTTTTGCAAACTTAAAATTATTTTTTAGTCTTTTCAAAACTTATGAGCCTACTAAATGTCTCTTATAAATTTACTCGAACTATTTTTAAAATTTGGTTAAAATAAACATATTTTCAATGGTGAGAAATGATGATTTAGAATCCAAGAAGCAGATTTTCTCAATTCCAACAAAGTGGAACAAATGGCCTGGAAATTCACTAGTTTGGAAATATTGGATTTTGATTAATAATCCGAAATTGAGAAGATTTTGTGGGAAGGATGCGTTGCGGAGTAGGAATAGTTTCCTTGCGATTTTGCGAAGAAGTAGTTTAATTTTCAACTAAAAAGGAGAAATTTTTAGCCAAAAATGGAAAAGGTAAATTTTCAGTAAAATACCTATTGGTGAGAAAGTAGTTTAACTTTTAACTAAAGAAAAAAGATTGGTTTTCCACCAAAAAAATTATAGGATAAGGAATATGAGGAACATAAAGGGATATTCACTATTACAAAAGTAATTAAATTTTAAATAAATATTGAAATTATTTATTGTTTCAAAATCATTATCTAAAGATGAGATACAGAAAAATAAAACTCTAAAATAAAAATTATAATGAGAACGTATAATATTGAAGACCAACAATGATTTTTAATCTAAAGTCCTACTAAGTTTATTAAACGTTTGAAATAAACCTTGAGGCATTTACATGCTGACAGTAAAATTTGGCACTTTTAATTGAAATATAATAGTCGATACACATATACTTTGTAACCTTAAGTTAGATAAAGGCGAAAAGTTTTTTTTTTTTTTTTAGCAAGAATCCATTAGTGACCAGGACAAAGCTCGGCATTTGATGGTTGGGGGCATACTCCATTCCTTGCTTGTATGTCTGTAATAATTATTGATATTCATTATTATCCTACAGAATTATACAGAAAATTGAAGAATATTTCGTAACTATCTTATTTAAATGATTTCTTAATTTTTCAATAATTGTAATCTTTATTTCTACATGCTTTAAGCACGCATGAGGGCATATATAGGCACATAAAAAATGAAAAGTTATTGACTATGATTATTTTTCTACCAAAAAGATTTCATGTTATATCCTCCTTGTAAATGGTGGCCATTCATCGCTTCAAAGTGGCTATTATTAAATTTCTTAAATAATTCAAAATCAGTGAAAAAATTTTTCTGTACAACTTACTGTGATGTGAACAAGTTGAGTAGCATGCTCTTTCCACGTCATCGATATATGTGCAGTAGATCGAATCAGTCGCGCCCGATTGACCACAAAGTGATTTGGGTGAGACGGGTCCCTTACTCTAAATAAGCATATCATTTTTTTGAATAGTTTAATTGTTTTTCGAATCAAGTTTCCAATGTGAAAGAAGAAACCCAACATTTTTTAATACTCACTTTGCAGTAGCTACAATGATGCATCCAGACACGTTGAACCTTATCGCCACGGTCATTATTAACAGAAGCATTATGAAAGAAATACGATTGATGTTAGCATGAATATTGTAGATGTATACATTTTCATAATTTTATTTTATTTTAATTTAGAAAAAAAAACATTTTTTACCGAGAATTTTGTAAAAACTGCGTTCATAGGGAAGTAAATTTATATTATTAATATATGAGAAGCAAGAAAATACCCATATGAGAGTACTTTTCAGAGGCTTTCTAAATTGTTAACGCTACACAGAAAAAACAGAATGTAATCTTCACAGCGATTTCAGTGTAATCTTCACCTGCAACCAAAAATTAACTTCACATGCTAAGATTTACCCACAATATGGAAAATGGTTGCCATGTCAACTCCACTGAATCTCGTTTTGTTTCGATGGGAAAAAATTCAGCTTTATCTACTTGGAAATTACTCGCAACAAAACTTCACTTCTGTTTTTTCTGTGTAAATATAAAAAATAAAATAGTAGAAATTAAACTCACTTGTTCTTCAGGAGTGAATGCAAAGGAATTCGTTGATAAAGTTGCCACTGATTTAAAAAGGAAATATATCAAAATGATTTTTCAGTATTAATTTTTTTAGAAATATCAGTTATTTTCAAGTTAAGAAATTTTTTATCAAGTCTGCACTGTAGTGGATGAAAATTATTATTATTTTCTAATATATTTTATTAATATAACTTACTTAGCAAAAGCGTGAATATAACTTTTCCCCACATGTTAAAGAATTGAGAAACAGTTGAGCACAATTTTTTTGAATGTTTGGACGATATGAACGCTTATCAAAGGCGTCGTGCTATATATAATCCGGAAAACAAAGAAATGTGTGTCACAGTCATATTTTTAAGGTATCATTTCAAATGCTTGTGAGATGAACACGGAACAGTTTGTTATGAACGCAAATGTTTATTTTATTACAAGAGAAAAAAAATATAAGCTAGATAGTCCAATAACATGCTATATGAATTTGAAACTAAAATAATAAATCAACAATTACAAAAATAAGTTTTTAACAAGTTAGTTCAAATTTTAACCAACAAATACCAATTTTTAACCAAGAAGACACATTTTCTACAATACAGTTGAAATATTAAATTCCTACAAAAAACACAAATCTTTAAACAATAAGATATGGATTTTCAACTAAACCGACGAATCTTTTCCAAAAAAATGAATTTCCAAGGAAGTAGTTCAACTTTCAACTCAGGAGTTGAATTTTCAGAAAAAAACAACTAATTTTCGACAAATAAAGATTTTTTAGTTAAAAAAGAAAAAACAAAGTTCAACAAAATTGTTCAACACCTACAAGCCATAAAGATGAATATCCTATATAAAATATGTAGTTCAATTTCTTATCCGAAAATATGCTTTTGAAAAAAGTTCATTTTTCAATCGAACAGTTGCATTTTTGACAAAAAACGAGGAAATTCCGACCAAGAAGATTAGATTTCTACCAATCAACAAGATACGTGAATTTTTTTACCAAAATTATGAATTTTCAACAACAAAAAATTAATTTTGTACAAAAGAGTTTAACATTCAACTGAGTAGTTGAATTTTTAACCAAAAAGACGAATTTTTGACCAAAAAGAATATTTTGTGCCAAAAAAGACAAATTTTCAACAAAATACATGAATTTTCAAGCAAATAGTAATATTTGTATTTTCAACTACAAAATCGAATTCTCAACTAAATAGTAGAATTTTCGACCCAACGAGATGAATTCCGTATACCAAAAATATAATTGTAGATCTTCTAATTGATTAGAATGAACTTTCAGCCAAAACATTGGGATTTTCTTATTGGGTTTTACTGATTCAGTTCGTATTTGAGCGGAAAAAGTAGAAAGGGGAAAAAGGGGTAAGTTTATTCAAAAACAGGAGTATGAAGAAATATTCTATAAAAAAGCGAAATGGGAGAAAGAGGGTGAAGTCTGGAATATGAAAGTGTTTTTTAACTTATTAAGTTATCATTGAAAAAAACCCCTAGAATTTGTAATACAGTTTTCAGGCGGTCTCTAGGCTACGATTGACAGACAATTCAAAAAACCAACAATAAAATACAATTGAAAGCAATTCAAAAAGTATACTGTTTAAACATTTAAAAAAATGTCTTCAAAATTCAGTTTTCATTGATACTTTGATTTCACAACAACAAAAAAAAAGATTTTTTAAAAATATGCGACTAAAAATTTTTATTTTACTTATGTAATCTCATGAAACCGCACGCGTAATATGTAATATGTAATATTATGTATTCAGTATTCCTGTAATTTTGTAATCTAATGTACACGAAAAATTGAAGTGATTAACGATTAACTCCTCGATTTTTCTTACAATTTGAAAAAAAAATTTGCTGAATAGATAAAAATTGCCTTAAAATCTTCCAGGTACTTTTTCGATAATTCTGCAAATGTTTTAAATCTTTTCGAAAATTCTCCACAACTCAATTTACAAAATAAGAAATCATTTGATATATTCCTAGGAATCGCAACAAGAATTTTTTATTCTCTCGAAATCTTTTAATTTTCTGAAAGCGACGTGTCACCGAAAATATTTTGCTCACCGAAAATATTTGGTCTACCTACGAACACCGAATTTAGATGAACCTAGACATTATTATTATTATACCATTAATATATAGGTATATAATGGGTAGGTATATAGGTATAAGGTAGATAGGTATATAGGTGTAAGGTATAGATATTTTAGATTGATCTGGAATTCTCGTGTTATTTATTTAAATGACACGTTCAATCCGCAACACTGCTCCGACCTAGGTTGCTGATGAATCTCTCTAGCGATCACCCCAAGTAAGGAGCCTCACAAAATCATTATGTATGGTTCCCCACTTGAGCCCATTAGTATCCAAGGTCTTTGTTTCAGGCATCATTCACTCTATTGTCACTCTGTTTACAAACTATTTGTCGCCACACTTTTCTGCCCTGGCATACTATTCTAGCTTCCTTCATGTCCATGCATTTTTTCATGCAAGCTCTCGTGTAGCTGATTTCTTTCCCATATGTCAACTAGTGTCCCTCCTGTACCACATTCTTTGAGGATTGTCTCGTTTCGTACTTTATTCATCAGTTGGTACGAAAATAGAGTTAGGTATGGCCATTTTAGACTTTTTTGATATGTTTTTATTTGTGAGGATGGACCTTGCTCTACCGATAACCTGCTTACCCTTATTTATATGCCTATCTAACTCCTTATTTATTTTCCCGTCGCTAGTGAATAGGCTACCCAGATATACGTGTTTGTCAACTTGTTCTAATCTCTCATCACTTAGGACAATGTAGCATATTGTTTTCTCACTTTTACCCTCAAACACCATGATTTTCGTTTTACTCACGTTAATTTTGAGGCCCATGTTCTTCATGCTTGTATTAAGTTTATTCAACATTCTTTGCAAGTCCTCGACTGATTCTGCCATAACAATCTTGTCACCTGCGAAGGGTAACCCACGTACCTTGACTGTCTGGAGATCTACACCTTCTTCGTCGAAGAGGGCAGTTCTTAGACACTTATCCGTGAATATGACAAATAGTCACGAGGACCTAACGCATTCTTGTTTCACGCCTTGCATAATATCGAACCAGTCACTCAGTTTCCCATTTACCCTTACACTCGCTTTACTACCTGTATATATTGTTTTTATTGCTTGTAGGAGCCCTCCATTTACTCCGTACTCTTTATAAGGACTTCCCAAAGTTTACTTCTATTTACCTTGTCAAATGCTTTTTCTAGGTCAATAAATGCACAGAAAACTTTCTTTCCTACTCTGAAGCTTTCTTCTATGATCTGTCTTAGGCTTAATGTCTGATCTGTACATGATTTTCCTGGCATAAATTCACTTTAGACTTCCCATATCTTCTCTTATGTGATTTCCATTACCCTACGAATAAGTATTTTTGAGTAGATTTTACTTACGGTACTTAGTAGGCTGATACCTCTGTAATTACTGCAGTTGCTTTTATCTCCTTTTCTTTTGTATATTGGTACATTGGTATATTGGTCTATACCAGCAGCCTTACCGTTTTCCAAGTTCTTAATTATATCTCTGACCCCAGTGACACAGACTTTTTCAATTGGGTTTTCTAATGCATTATGTTCTATGTCGCAGTTTTGTTGTCCTATATCTTCACCTCCTAATAGTTCTTTGAAAGAGTCTTTGAAAGCGTTTACTATCCCATCTATATCATATAGCATTTCACCTTTGCTGTTTCTCATGCTGACAAACTCTGTACTTTTTACTTTCCTTTCAACTGTTTAGTGATGCATGTCGATCCGAGTTGATCGTCTGTCTCGATATATTATATTCAAATCACGAGAATTTCTCGATATAATATTCTCTATCATTCATTTGTTATTCCTCGTCTCGTATCGTCTCAAATGTCGAGTGAATTCTCGGTGTCAGTATGACACCTAAAAATTTCCAGTTATGGAAACGCAAAAAAGGGTTGCAACAGAAGATGATGAACCAGGCGAAAACGAAGAACCACAAGCAACTTCCTCAAAGTATTGTGCACCCAATTAAATAAATTAAAATAATCTTCAAGTGAATTATGTATTTTAATAATGTCAATAAAAATAACGATGAAAATTTAAACGTTTAAAATCTTTTCTATTGTATTATTGTGTACTTTAAAACATTACTGTCATAATTAATAATTTTTATTTTTATTGAAATTCGCAAAATTATAAATAGTTAATAAATTTAAATTTAACTTCAATAACAATCAAAATTCCGAAGGTGGAACTACTTTCCAATCAAAAAGCATAATTGCAAATCATTGGAAGAGTTTTTTTATTTCTTTCTGGTTGAGAAAAAACTGAAAATGGGCTAAATGTAAACTGTAACCCTTACAAGGTTCCTCCACAGCCAATATCAAATCTACTAAAATGACGGACGGCAACACAACGGGAGTAAAACGTCATCTTGAAAGGATGCATCCAAATGAGTTTCAGGAAACTTACATGCTGCGCACGCCCAAAAAAGTAATTTTAATCAAATTTTAAATACCCATTTTTGGTTAAAAAGTACATTAAATATTGAGAATATAAGCATTTATCCTCTCAGGTGTATTTTTTTCATATGTAAGGCCAAATACGTTTTATCACACTCCTTTCTTCATTTAAAAAATATTTGAATCAAAAATATAATACTTTCTGATACATATTCTCATTTGCTTGTACATTTTTAAATTATTTATTAGGAGGATAAATTTAACGACATAAAAAAACTGCTTTGCCATATTAAATTATCTTTTTGAAGAGTAGAACCAATTTATTTTATTTATTTACTGCGAAATAAAAAGTAATCAACAGCATTAATGCTAATCGTGACGAAATGAAATATATATGAAAATTTTCGATCGATTTCGATAGCTTTATGAGATCCTCGTTTTGACGATATGAAGTGAGATGAGATATTGTCTTCCAAAAACGAGAAACAGTCTCGAATTCAGATATTTCTCGATCGTTTCGCTCGACGTGCATCACTACAACTGTTTATATAATAGTTTCATAATTCCTTCAAAGTAGTTTTGCATTTTGTTCTCTTCTTCTGTTCTGGTTTTCTCTTTACTTTCTTTGATTAGTCGTTTAACTTTCCTATTTTTGTGTCTGTAATCATTTTTGAGTCTATTTCTCTCATCATCGCTAACGCCTGTGATGTTTAGCGTTTTATTGTGCGCTTCTTTCTTTTCTTTTTGGGCTGCCTCAATTTCATCATTCCACCATGCATCACCAGATTTTCTTCCTACAACCGCCGTACCACATACTTCGGTGACTTCGGTCGCAGTTTTAACGACGATATCCCGTAGCGAAGTCCACGCACCCTCTATATCTTTATTGTATAACGACCCCTTCCAAATTGTCTCATCTATGCGTTCCTTTAACATATTTTGAAAGTCTATTCGCACTTCCGGTTTCTGTAAATTTTCAAACTTTATTCGCGTTTTTTTCTCTATTTTCTCCATCCCCGCCCTAAATTTATTTTGGAGACTAATAAAATCTTCTAAACTTTCCTGTCAAAATCTACAAAAAAATATATTTGGTCAAAAATTTACATTTGAATTCCTATTCCGAAAATATAAATTTTCAACAAAACAGTTCATTTTTAATGAAACAGTTGCCGTTTAAACCAAAAACAAGGAAATTTCGGTTAAGATTAGCTTTTCACTAAAAAAAGCCAAATTTTTAAATAAAAAAGATCAATTTTCAACAAATTATAGACAAGTTACATTAGCTGTTCAAAAAATTTATTTTCAATGAAAAAAAAACCGAATTTTCAACCATTCGAAATTTCAAGCTGAAAGGTGAATTTTTGTGTGAAACATTACAAATTTTAACCATTTTTTTCAATTATGAAGATGTAGGTATAATCAAATATCCTTAAATTTGGATGATTTTGAAGATCTAGGGTGAAGAAATTTCAAATGTGAATCATCAAAATTACAGAATATTTTATTGCAAAACTCAAAACTTGCATAATTTTGTATTGTAAGGTATTTAACTTTGGAAGTTGTCCTTGGAATAGTACAATTTTTAAGACGTAAAGTTGAAAAAAATTCTATTTTAAATATTTGCATATAAAGACTTTTCAATATTTAATGTGTATAATATAAAAGCGATACAATATTGAATAATTTTCTTACTTTTTCCGTTCGCTATCGCGTTGATTTATTTTTTTGAAAATTCTAATAATTTTTAAGGTTTCGTAGCCCTGGGAAGAAACCCTCATGGTTTTAGCCGGGTTTCGGCCCGTCCGTCATAATTTTTTCCAAGGAGGAGAAGTATGGGAAGGAAAGGGAAGTAAGGAAAAATAAGGAATAAAGAAGTGGGTGGAATTGAGTGGCAACAGGGGAAATGGTCAAAGTAAGGAGAAATAAGGGGAGGGGATTAGGAGAATAAGGGGTGGACAAGTATAGAAAGTAAGGGGAAATGAGGGATGGGAAGGAGGGGAAGTGATGAGAGGGGAAGTAAATAAAGTTGTAGAAATGATGAGTGAGGAATTAGGGGAAGTAAGGAAAAATTATGTTTTTTCAATTTGTACCATGATGAGAATTGGATATTTCAATCCAAATTAAAAAGATTCCATTCAATAGCAACAGCTTCAAGTGGAAATTGAATTTTATAAGATTTTAAACTGTCGTATAGTAATGAAAAGAAACTATCGAAGTGGATGATCGAATAAAATTCATGAATTTAGAGATTATTATTATTATTTGGAATTATATATTGTATATAAATTTATATCATATAAGTTTCCACTGAAGGAAGCATAACATCACACCCAGAAAGAGAATTTCCTTCATTCAATAAAATCTTGTTGACCGAATTTGGTTGATTCCAGAAAACATTTTGATCAAATAAACAAAATTTTTGTTCATTTGACCAAATTCGTTTGCTTCAATCGATCAAAGTCTTGCTTAAATAGTTTTGTTGACTTTAGAAAATCTTTTATTGATACAACACACTTTTTTTATTGGATCAGCAAATAATTTAAGAGAGCATTTTACTAGAATCAAACATCTCGGTGTTCCTCATCAAAATAATTGATCCGAAAAAAGAATCGATCGAGATTAAGTGATTAAGTTTTTCATAAAACAAAGGAAAAATTTTTTGAATTAAACAAACAAAGGATCCTGCATAATTTACGTTGCAAATGGCTTTGAGTAGGATCATCTGATCTTGTGATATTTATGGTTGGATGAACTACAATTTTTGGTTAAATCAACCAAAATCTTATCTTAAACCAGCAAAAAAATTTATTTGAATTCACTAAAATATTCCCTTGTATCGATCAAAATATTTGCTTGGATCAATCAAAAGTTTTACTTGGATTAACCAACATATGTGCGGTATTATCATCCAAAATTTAGCGAGCAACGAATTTTCTTAGGTCAACGAAATATTTTTTATAATAACCATATTCTTGATTCAACCAAAATGTTGTTCATTCATCCAAATCTTCTTCTGGGTGCACATTTCATAGAAGATTCAAAGCTTTTTAACAGTATTATAAATTGGACCCTGTCGCCAGTTTTTCCCACCATATACAGTTTTTCACACCCAAAATGATCCGCCCTAGCCATTTCGAATTTCGATGTAATGTTGTTGCGCGGGCGTTCATAATCTTTATCTACTTGTTACCATGAAATTCGACACTGAAAAGAACATTCACGCCATACGATATCGCCATGGTTCATCTAACACAAGATTAGTCACGACACGGTATTCATGGATATGAAACATTTAAGGATTCGAATTTTCGAAGTAAGAAAGTGCATACACGAAAGTCTTCTTCGGTTCTCTCCATTATTCATGCGGCCGGATAAGCGCCTTAGTGCTGATCTCCCGCTCTTCTGGAATGTAATAACGCATGTGTCTCCGCCTATTCCATTGAACAGTCATGCAAAGATTAATGCCATGCACGCCATGATTCTTTTCTTTTAGTTTCCTTTCAGTTTTAGAGACAGCAAAAAAATTGAGAACTCTTCAAAAATATTGTCCTGCCGTCGAGATTCTCAATTATAGTCTGCAAACTGCAAAGTTCATTTTTTTTGTGAATACTGATGATCGTAACAAGGAGGGTGGGGTTTATAAGTTGAAATAACTTCACGAACTCATATAGCACTTATAACTGAACCCCAATAAGAAAATCCGATTATGTTTTTGGGCAAAAGTTAATTTCTTAATTGCAAAGGCTTCTATTGCACAGCCAAACAAAAAAATCTTTTTTCGGGTCTGGAGGTCAGACCATGTTTATTATATGTTTTGGGGGTCGCTGAATCTGAATCCGAGGTCCAGAAACCTCCAGCATGTCAAGTTTCTGACATAAGCTCAAAACCTCTTTTCGAGTCGGGGGGTCAGACCATGTTTAATGTATGTTTTTGTGATCGCTGAATCCGAATCCGAGGTCCAAAAACCCCCAGCATTTCAGGGTTCCGACATAAACTTCAAAATACCTGGTAATCTAAGCTATTTAACGCTTCAAAAGTTAACATGTTCTGACCCCCGGACTCAAAAAAAAAGTTTCATGAGGTTTTTTGAAGTTGTGTCAAAACCCTGACTTGCTGGGATTTTTCGGACTACGGAGTCGGATTCAGCGACATCAAAACCATAAAATAAACATGGTCTGATCCCCGGACTCGCAAACAGATTTTTGTGTGGTTTTTTGAGGTTATGTCTGAATTCTGATGTGCTGGGGTTTTTTGGACCTCAGATTCAAATTCAGCGACCTCAAAAATATATATTAATTATGGTCTGACTTCCAGACTTGGAAAACGATTTTTTAAGAAATTTTTTGGAGGTTATGTCACAACCCTGATATGGTGGGGGTTTTTGGACTTCAAATTCGGATTAAGCGACCCCAAAAACATATAGTGAACATGGTGTGACCTCCAGACCCGGCAAAATATTTTCTTATGTGACTGTGTTATACACTGGAACTTGTAATTATGAACGGTTTCGGGCATAACTCACATTGGACTCGATCCTATTTCCATACCGTCCAAACGTAAAAAGGTTGGATTTAAATGCATGACGAAACCTGATGCAATTAACGCGCAGAGTGCGACCCTCTTGCTATTTGTCACGCTTGATTGAGCAGCACCTGCCGCGCTCCCTCATCATCGAATTTCGAGGCCATCAGTTCTGGGAATATCGTAAATCCAGAGTGCTTCAATCCAAGTTCTAGTGTATTTTTAGTTTGGAATTCATCTCTTTTGGTTAAAAATTCTAGTATTTGGTTGATAATTTAATTATTTTGTTTAAAATGCAAATACATTTATAAAAAGTCATCTTTTTCATCAAAAATTTTACTTTTCTTGTGAAAAATTCATTTTTTTAGTTGAAAGTAGATCTCTTTGTTTGAAAATTTTACTATTTTCATAAAAATTCGTTCCATTTTTGGTTGAAAATAAATTTTTTCTACTGACAATTAAGCCATTCCATTATAAGTTGAAAATTTATCTTTTTCAGTGTAAAATTTAAATTCCACAAAAAGTATTAAGTTTTCAATAAAATAGTTGAATTTTAAAATACAAAAAATTAAACTTCAACAAAAAACCATTGCATTGTCAACCCGAAATGTCAACTTTCAAACTGAAAGATGCATTGTCAGCGAAAAAATATGAAAAGTAATATTTCAAACAAAACAAGAAACAAATTTTCAACCAAATAGTTGAAATTTCAAGCCAAAAAAGAAATTTTCTTCAAAACAGTTAAATTTTCAACAAAATAGTTGAATTTTTAGCCTCAAAATATGAATCCTCAACCAAAACGATGAATTTTTAGCAAACTACATTAAACTTTAAACAAATAGTGGAACGTTCAACTGAAAAATAATAAATTTTTAATCGAAAATGGAAAAGTTAAATTTTCGGTAAAAAACTAATTGAAGAAAAAAAGAATTTCCATCAAAATATTCAAATTTTCGAACAAAGAGACGAATTTTTAACTAAACTAATGAATCTGCAAACACAAAAATGCATTTTGTAACAAAAAGTAGTTTGACATTGAAAAAAAAAAAAATTTAACAAAAAGACGAATTTTTTTCAAAGCAGCTGAATTTTCAACCCGCAGATATGAATTTTCTGTGCAGAAGACAAATTTTTAAGAAAATAGTTAAATTTTCAACCAAGGAGATTAATTTTTAACCAAAATAATGAATCTTCATTGAGAAAATAAATATTTGTTAACGAATTAGTTAATTTTTCAACCTAGAAATTAAATTTTCTAACGAAAAAAAGACAATAAAAAAAAAAGATTCTTCAGCAAAAATAGGAAAGAAATTTCATCAAAATTTTCGAAACTCCAAGCCAAAAGACAATTTTTCTGTAAGACAGTTGAATTTACAATCCAAAAATATGAATTTCCAACAAAGAGTTCATTTTTAATCAAAATGTAGCACTTCAATCCGAAAAGGAAGAAAAGAAAAAGGCGAATTTTCGAATAAAAAAGATAAATTTCCAACCAAAAATGGAAAAGTTACATTTTTTATTACAAAAATTAATTTCTAACTAAAAAAGAATAAAACGCATTTTCAACCAGAGAAATTTTATTTAAACAAATTATCTAAAAAAGTTTTCAAAAAAGATTTGATTTTTTAACAAAATATTTCAACTTTAAACCAAGTAATTAAATTTAAAATCTAAAAGATGAATTCTCTACGAATAATATAATAGTAGATACTCAATCTGAGAAAGACGAATTTTTAACCAAATTAGATAAAATTTGTAGAAAAAGAGATTAATTTTTAAACAGAAAAGATAAATGTTAAGAAAATGTTGATTTCTCAAACAGAAAGTATTTCTGTTGAATTTTCAACTAAAAAGGATGACTTGTCAACAAAATTGAATTTCCATTCTGATAGAATTCTCAGACTTTTCCAAGATTTTTGTTCAAAATCCCTGACTTTACCTGACCAATGAAATTCTGTAACTTTTCCCTCATTTTCAGGTTTTTCCTGGCTTACGACCATGCTGTAAATATTGCAGTTCTATCCTTTTTTTAGACTACACTGAGAAAAAAATCCTTGTAATCGAAGTTATAGATCTTGTGGTTAGGTTTTTTATCGTAATGTACATGAAATACCGGAGTTCCGGGTTCGATCCCAGGCTGAGGCGGATTTTTTCCCGTTTGTTCAAAAAATCGAACAGTAGAGGGAAAACCTAAGATCTATATTTTCGAAAAATTGAATCAATAAACGACAGTGTTTGACAATAACGCGTTACCCGGAACGTTAAAACTTTTTTTGGACAAGCAGAAAAAAACTCAAAATATTTGAAATCGAAGAATATCTTCAGCTTCCCATTCCGATATAGACTTTTGATACTAAAAAACTGAGCAAATTCTCATTCTTTGCATATGCTTTCATCTGACTTCTTTCTCACTTTTCTTATTCAAATTAAAAAAGTGTGTTCACGAAGCTTAGATAGTACTTGCAGATTCAAGAAATGGCCAAATGATTAAAATAATTAAATGAATTATCCATTTAAAACTCATTTTTCAAACCTAAACATTTATTTCTTCATATTTATTTAAAATTATTTATAATTTATTCATCGTTTTATCAATTGTCACTGAAGAAATAAGCGAAAAGACAATTTATTTGTTTTTTTTGTAAATAAATAACCAAATACACAAAGTGAAACAAATCTTCATAAAATGATAATTTGAATCAGATTTTTTTTTTTTCGTTTTTTCTCTGCTTATTCGTAGTAAAAAAAGTGTACAAAAAATTCCCTACAATCTTTCCCTCATATAACGAATGAAAAAAAAATCCCATAATAGGGATTGTTATGTGGATCGAATCTATTTCAAATAAGCCGACACGAATTTTTCCGTTCGGAGAAAAAAAATTCCCCACGAAGTTACGGATAATATCCGTAACTTCGTGGAAAATATTATTATTAAATTTTGTCTTTGAAATTCCATAGTTTTTCAACTTTTTCATTTATTTAATTTAATTAATATATTTCATCATCTTAAATTTTTAATTGGGATTATTTTGAGATTTAGCGTCCTTTTTCGTAATCAGTCGGAAAATTTTAAAAACGTTCAAAATTGACAAATTGATGACGATTTGTTTGAAATTATAAAGAGTCAATTTTCACAAAAAGACCAACACTTGTATTACTTATCTTTTTTAATTTATCCTTCTGTATTTATTCACTCAAAAAAATGTCTGGTTAAACCAACCAGAATTCCGGTTAAATATGGCCTTACTATTTTTTCTGGTTGAAGTAATCAGAATTCTGATTATTTTAATAAGAATTTCTGGTTAATTTAATCGAAATTCTGGTAAATTCAACCATAATTGTGGTTAGTTTAACCAGAAAAAATAGTAAGGGCATATTTAACCGGAATTCTGGTTGGTTTAACCAGACATATTTTTGAGTGTTGCATTTATCTTGCAAACGGCGAAAGAATTGCAGAAAAAAATTATTTAGACCTAAAAACTGGTTGAGCCCGCGTAAAGTTCATAGGTCGCCATCCTTAAGCAGAAACTTTTAAAAAATGTTCAAAAAAATTAAGAAACTTACATCTTCGTAAGGTGAAAATTCAACTATTTAGTTAAAAATTCTACTACGCTGTTAAAAATTAAATTATTTTGTTGAAAATTCATTTTTGGTTGTTGAAATATCAACTGATACATTTTACGTTCAGAAGTAATATTTTGGTTGAAAATTCAACTGTTCGGATTAAAAATTCAACTCTCTTATCAAAAGTTCGTCTTTTTGGCTTAAAAATTGAACTATTTGGTTAAAAATACAATTTTTTTTGGTCGTGTTTAACCTTTTTTGACTAAAATTTCGAATATTTAGTTGAAAATTCATCTTTGTAGGTTGAAAATTCTACTAATTAGTTAAAAATTCAACTATCTTGTTGAAAATTTAATTCTTTTGTTGGAAATTTAATTAGTTTATTTGAAATTTTGTTTTGATTGTTGTTGAAATATCACCTGTTTCATTTGACTTCAAGAATTCTTCTTTTTTTTGGAAATTCAACTGCCTCATTCTAAAAAATGTTTCTTTTGGGCTTAAAAATTCAACTATTTGGTTGAAAATATAAAATTATTTTTGTTTGTAAATTTAATCTGTTTGGCTGAAAATTTGACCATTTAATTGAAAATTCATCTTTGTAAGCTTTAGTTATTTTCTTGAAAATTCAACTGTTTGGTTGAAATTTTTACAATTCTGTTGAAAATTCGTTTTTGTTATTGTTGAAAATGCAAATATAACTTTTGTCTTTGAGAATTCATTCATTGTTGAAAATTCAACTGTCTTAAAAGTTAAGCTATTTAGTTGAAAGTGCAATTCTTTATGATCGTACGCTTCATCTGTTTTAACTAAAAAATCGAGTATTTGGTTGAAAATTCATCTTTTGTGGTAGAAAAGTCATTTATTTTGGTCGAAAAAAATGAATAAATTTTATCTTCTTAAATTTTAATCTGAGTGTTTTTCTGCATCAAAGATTCTATTTTAAAAATTTTACAAGAATAAAATGCTGGTCTTCGAAAATTAATGGTTAGAGAAATTGAAAAATTGTTCAGGAAAAATTAAGGGAAAATTCAGGGATTTTCAAACATGAAGTTAAGAAAAAGTTAGTTATACTGAAAAAAGACGATACTTTTCAAAAATAATTTCTAGAATTTTGTCTAGTTGAAATTTGCTCTTGAATATTTCGCTTTAAAATGCAATCCTGTCTGCAATCTAAAATGCTAATCAACGTAAACACAATTTCTGGAACTTTTTTCAAGAATATTTCCTGGCCGCGTAGTATGTAGTAATTTCTACCAAACTTGAAATTTGTATCAGAACCACTCAATAAATCAGTTTAGCTAAAAAACGCGCTCTACCTAGTTAAAACGGTAAAAAGGCCTTTTTTCGTACGAAATGCCTGGATTTATTCTAAACAAATTGAAGTCAATTTATCAACACAGTGAAAATGTGTATTATTATTATTCAACGCAACTTTTAATTAATATGAATCCTAATCCCTGAGCATAAAAAGTCAAATTTGAAAGTGTCCTTAATCTTCTTATATGAACTGACAAATGACAAAAAATGTAACTGTACCAACATTATGAAGACTGTAATAATATTTTTCTGTTTTGAAATTACCAAGAATCAATCAAAATCACATCAGTGAGAGTGAATTTAGTGGTATTGGAATAATTTATTCCAGAGCTAATAAATTAAAAATTAACACGCCCATTAAAGTGTATTAGGAATTTTCCAGTAAAATTAATGAATCCTCTTAAACATGTTTCTAAGCATGGGGACCGGGGACACCTGTCAGCCCATATTTTCTTCTCATCTGGATTATTTCTTCTGGGTGACCGGAAATTCCTAGAAACAAGTCTCGATGGTCTGTCAACTAAAATCTTGGATTTTATCAAAGTTAAATTTTAGATTACATTTTTTTTCAACCACACTGATTTGAAATCATAGTCGCTACAGGCTATATAAAAAGGGATAGAGTCTAGATCGAAATAATAAAAAGGATATTTTATATTACAGCAGAATTTTATTCAAAATTTATTCGCAAATCCAGAGGCTGAAACAGTAATAAAACAAGAGAAATTGTAGAATTTTAAATTAGCGAAAATATACAATCTGAAAGCTTATTCAAATGAGTTTGAGAAAAGAAAAAAAACTTAAAGTGGTTTGGGTTATAAAGGTGCTGGATATCTCAATGTCACAAAATTATTACTGGAATTTTGGATAAAGTTAAATTACAAAATATATGTCCTAACGCGAACAATTATGTTATTAAAGAAATTATCATTGTCAATATTATAATTGGAATTTTTATATTTTTAAGTTTTACTAATCTCAAATTTATTGAATCTGATATATACCAACTATATATATCAATCTATTGTTGACTGAAAATTATTCAATTTTTATTGAAAAGTCCGCTACTATATTTTGGTTTCAAAATCGATCTTTTTTTATCCAAAAATTTATATTATTTGGTTAAAAATTTGTTTATTTTTTTGAAAATTCACAAATTTTCTTGAAAAGTTATCCTTTTTAGCAGGAAATTCATTTTTTTGGAATTATAATTCGACTATTTGGTTGAAAATGATTCGAAATTAATATTTTGGGGTTAAAAATTCAAATGTTTTGCTAAAACTTCGACTTTTTTTTAAGAAGAAAATTAGAAACACAATATCAACAAGTCAATCTGTGCAAAAATTCCATTTTTGAACAAGAATGCTCAGAAACATTATGAATCTGAAAATCAGTTGTTTTGAAAAAACATATTCAAAAAGTTTAATATATGCAAAAAGAATTGCATAGAAAGGCCTCAAACTATGTTCCCAAACATTTGTTTCAAAATTTACCTGTTTGGGTTGGAAATTCAACTATATTGATGAAAATCTGTTTCACAAAATCACCTTATTCTCCTTTTTTTAGAAGATTTTGGCCTCTGAAGACTGGTAACGATACAGCTGGAAAAATTTCATTGTAAGTTTAAGTGGGACTCTTACAATTCACTTTACCATTTCAATGAATGAAATATGAAAAAATAACTAATCCATCAGTTGAAATCCTTAGTACTAATTTAATTAGTTGAATTTTTATTAATTCAGAATTATTAAGAAGCTTGGGTCTATTTTCGTCGATTTTTATAAATGAAAGATTTGTATAACATTTTTCATTTTTTAATATAAAAATATAGTTAGCTCTATTGAATCGTAAAAGGAGTGTAAAAAACAAGCATCATAAAAAAAAACCTAATAAACACCGCGTCTGAAAAATTGCCGGACCTAATACAAAAAAAGCTGCATAACTTTTTTGATTTCTTGATTTATAAAAAAAATGACGGCCAATAAAACACATTCCCGAAATCGGGAACTTACGGCTGTATGCCCCGGGTCCCTTTAAATCATCATGCAGGTTTGATAAGTTTTGATAAGGGTGGCCGCAAGACTTCAATTTTTATATTCCCTTATTTTTCCTGACTATATATTTTCATTTTCCATGACCATTATTATTTAAAGACCAAAATTCTTATCTTGTAACATTTTGAATATTATTTTTAGAAATTGAAAGTCTATAACTAAATTGAAGAAAGTTACCTATTTGAACCGTGAAAGTGAGTAAAAGTGACTAATTTCCAACCCAAAAAGTGACTGTTAGTGACAAATTAAGTAGCAAATATTTTAAGAACGAAAAATTTCATTTATTTCAGTAAAATTCAAGTAAATTAAGAGGAATTTAAGGGGAATGAGAAAAATTTGATTAAATCCATGAAAATTCAAGTGATATGAACACAATGAATTAATTAAACACATTGAAACATCAATTAAACAATTGGAAAATATAGAAAAATTAATTGAATTCAGTAAGTTTGAAATCAGCTTAGAAATATTCAAGAAAATTAACGAATTTGATGAAATGCCTAAGAATCGAGAGAATTCTGAAGAAGTATATATATCAAATAAATTGCAAAAAATATTTGAAAATCTTTTTATATCTTTGAAAACTTAGTAAATACCTCACTACTTGCCTATAAATTCTTTGACATCCATTAAAATATTATAAAATTTTGTGAAATTACATGTAATCTGATATTTCCTAAAAACCTGTAAAGTTTGTCTTTTAAAATATCTTCGAACCCTGTAAGTCTTGTAAAATCGTCGTTATATATTTTACAAAATTCTAAGAAATTCTGTTAAACGGCGGTTATATTTTTTCAAATCATATAAAATCATTTAAATCTTTGGAAATCATTGGAAATTCTGTAAATTTCTTGATAATACCTTGGAATCTTTCAAAACACCATAAAATATTTTTAATCTTTTGAAACTCTATTGTATTACTGAAATCAATTGAAAATTCTTTGGAATCTTTCAAACATTCCAAACACGCCATTGAATCACAGAAATCAATTGAGAATTATTTGAAATATTTAAGAATTCCCGAAAATATATCAAATCCTTTGAAATTCCTTGAAGTATTTTCAAGCTGTTGAAAAAACCATGGAATTTCAAAAAAATACCCTGAAATATTGCAAATGGTTTAGAATACCTTCAAATCATCCAAATCAAAAGCAACTGCAGTAATTACAGAGGCATCAGCCTACTAAGTACCGCAAGTAAGATATACTCAAAAATACTTATTCGTAGGGCAATGGAAATTACAGAAGAGAAGATATGGGAAGTCCAAAGTGGATTCATGCCAGGAAGATCATGTACAGATCAGATATTTAGCCTAAGACAGATCACAGAAAAAAGCTTGAGAGTAGGAAAGAAAGTTTTCTGTGCATTTATTGACCTAGAAAAAGCTTTCGACACGGTAAATAGAAGTAAACTTTGGCAAGTCCTTAAAGAGTATGGAGTGAATGGAGGGCTCCTACAAGCAATAAAAACAATATATACAGGTAGTAAAGCGAGTGTAAGGGTAAATGGGAAACTGAGTGACTGGTTCGATATTATGCAAGGTGTGAAGCAAGGATGCGTTATGTCCTCATGGCTTTTTATCATATTCATGGATAAGTGTCTAAGAACTGCCCACTTCGACGAAACAGGTATAGATCTCGAAACCGTCAAGGTACGTGGGTTGGCTTTCGCAGATGACAAGATTGTTATGGCAGAATCAGTCGAAGACTTGCAAAGAATGTTGAATAAACTTAATACAAGCATGAAGAACATGGACCTCAAAATTAACGTGAATAAAACGAAAGTCATGGTGTTTGAGGGAAAAAGCGAGAAAACAATATGCAACATTGTCCTAAATAATGAGAGATTAGAACAAGTTGACAAGTATGTATATCTAGGTAGTCTATTCACTAGCGACGGAAAAATAGATGGGGAATTAGATAGGCGCATAAATAAGGGTAAGCAGGTTATCGGTAGAGCAGTGTCCATTCTCACAAATAAAAACATATCAAAAAAAGCTAAAATGGCCATACATAACTCTATTTTCATACCGACTGTACTATACGGTAGCGAGACATGGACCTGTCAAGAAAAGGACAGGAGTAAAATCAACGCGATCGGCATGAAACCTCTGCGCATAATATGCGGGAAAACACTGATGGACAAAGTACGAAACGAGACAATCCTCAAAGAATGTGGTACAGGAGAGACACTAGTTGACATATGGGAAAGAAATCAGTTAAGATGGTTCGGACATCTTGAAAGAATGGAAGATGAACGACTGACCAAGCAAGTGTATAAAGGTAAAGTAAATGGCAGAATGCCCAGAGGTAGACCGCCGAAAGAATGGTTAGAATCTGTGAATGAGACACTAATACGAAGAGACATAAGAAGCCATAGAAATACAAGAGCCTGCATGAAAAAATGCATGGATGTGAATGAAGCTAGAGTAGTATGCCAGGACAGAAATGTGTGGCGACAAATAGTTTATAAACAGAGTGACGATAGAGTGAATGATGCCTGAAACAAAGACCTTGGATACTAATGGGCCCAAGTGGGGAACCATACATAACAATTTTGTGAGGCTCCTCACTTGGGGTGATCGCTAGAGAGATTGATCAGCAACCTGGGTCGGAGCAGTGTTGCGGAGTGAACGTGTAATTTATATAAATAACACGAGAACTCCAGATCAATCTAAAACATCTATACCTAACACCTATATACCCAACAACCCTGTACCCATATACCGATCTACCTCGTACCTATATACCTATTTCACCACCTCCCAACCGAACAAGTCACGCCTACCCCGGAAGGGAAATGGCCTAATGGTATAATAATAATAATAATATTGAAAAAATGGTTTGGAGTGTTTTGAAATACGCTAAGAGATTTCGGAAGAATTCAAGAAACTTTATAAATAGCCCTGAATTTAATGGTGGTTAACCCATGCGTTAATTTATTGAAAGAGAAGTGAATAAAGTGATCTTTCCATTGGAAATTGAAGCTATTGTGACTTTATCCTAAAGAAGTAACTAACAAGTTATTTAAAAAATGACTAAAAATGATTGAAAATGGCTGTGTGGCAGTCCCGATCATTCTTGACAGTTACTTAAAATGTTTCTTACAGAAATTCCCTGACTTTTAACATTTTTTTTCAAGTCCCGGTCTTTTCCCTGATTTTCCAAATTCCCAGAGCAGGGATACACTCGCGTATTACTCCGTAAATTTTAAGTGTAATATTTGCATAATAACGCGTGATAATACGTAATTATATATTTTTTAAAACTTTTTCTCGGGTGAGCCCGGTTTTCCATTATAGCCACGGACTAAGTCAAGTGACTGATGAGATGAGGATGCTATTAGTTAATTTAACACCATTTTTGCACACGAGTGTTGGAGGTGAAAACAGTCGCATCTGGATATGTTTCCTTAGAACTACCATCTATCACTCCATATGCTTCTAGCCGCTTCCTTCCTGATGGTCTAAAAAATTTCTCACCATGCGACAGGTGTTCAATAAAACCGCCTTCTAAGCTGCTGCCAGTACCCTACCCTACACACTCCGAAACGAAATGTTCAAGAAGTTCAGTGCATCTTATACGTGCACACTGCACATTGTCTGTAGCCGAAAACAGAATAGGATGAATAGATGCATGTTTCACATTCTTCCATATTGTCTTTACTTCATGCCTCAGCTCGCTATACTTATGGATCTCGGTTGTATAGGTCGCCTGCAAATTCCGGTTAAGTGGACAAGTAATGTCAATGATTTCGACTTTTCCGCATCACGATGTCAGGTCGATTCGGTCGGATATAGCAATCCGTCCAAACATACAAATATAAGATGTAATCTTCGTTTTCCAAAACCGACACTGGAATGTATCTATAGCAAGGTACTCATTCTGTTAAGAGTCCTAGGTTAAGGGAAAGTTTTTGACGTATAATGCCCGCCACATCATTATGTCGATGCGTATATTCTCTCTAAGCCATTACGCGATAACAGTCAGTAAATAGCTGCACAATACGCAATAGTATGCACTTCTAACGCAGTTGGTGTCAAATTCAAATTGGCGAAACCTTGATGTTCAGGTGTCTTATTGATGCACGCAGATCCTTTGCGATATTCAACTTGGGCAGAGAATGCCTTTGTGTTGGTTCTACATGTCTGAACTCTAGTGAACCATGACCAAAATTCCTATCAAGGTGCCGTAGTTTTTCTGGGACTTCGCTGTTCAGATCATCGTTTATAATGTCCGGATGTGGTTCTATTCCATCCGGTACTTGATGTTTATTATCCCTAGCACCTATTCCTTCGGCTTCAATCAGGTCTTCGTTGCCCACATCTTCCAAAGGGAGTTCATCAAAAGGAAGCTGCTGTTCCACTTCCATTTTTATGGCTACTATTTCAACAATAAAAGCAATCTTATTACAGATATCGAGCGTTTTTGGTCTGCTAGATTCTGCTCATTTATTCTTGTGGCTGGCGCTCTGGGTACTTAAGTAAGAAGACTCCATGGTGTTCTCTCCTCACGCTTTGCTCACTTTTCTCTGCCAAAAAATAAAGGCACATTACATCTTTGTTTATATGGTATGTCCACTTTAATCACCTTCTTGACTGCTGAACCTCTGCTTCTGCCTCTGGTTGAATGATGCCATTTGTCTCTGGTTGAATGACGCATCTCTCTCTTGAGGATGCGGTAATGATGGATCATCATTGGGTCGCGCCAAATCATCAATTGCCGCTAATTGATTTTCTGATGTGGCTTTCTCTATAACGGATATTCAATGTAGCCGTTTTTCCACGCCAAATAAACCTGCTGTTTAATCTCTATTGCTCGGACTTTTCAGTCAAGAAGATTATTTCTGATGTTCTTCATCTTACCGATAAGTCTTCCCACTGAAACCTTGTGTATGTTAGGTCACTTCGCAGCCAACATCCTAAAATAGTAACATTTTTCGCTTTCGGTTTTAAACTTCGCGCTTTCCTAGTTGAGACGCTCCAATTCCGCTTTCATTGTAGATTCCCACTTGATGCTTTCCAACGGTATTTCTGTTGAAGTAATTGGCTGCAAATTGCTTACGTTAGCCAAAGCATCTTCAGATTTTTGATTAGTGAGATCAGCAGGACTATCTTGCATCCCCGAATGCTGTGATCCCAGCGGTGGTTCCAGGGGCGCCCCGTTTGTCCTATTTGGCATAGGAAACCCTATCAGGGAGTCCATATGAGAAAAATGAATAAGGGAATCGTACAAGGCGGTATAAGGGGTGGGGGAGGTATAGATTTTTAGATTAATCTAGAATTCCCATGTTGCTTATTCAAATAATACGTTCGTTTCGCAACACTGATCCGACTCAGGCCGCTGATCAATCTCTTCAGCAAGCACCCCAGGCGGAGAGCTTCACAAAGTCATGATGTAAAGCTGTCTACTCAAGCTTATCAGTATCCATGGTTTTTCGTGAAGCGTTATAATACCCAATAAAGCATAATAACGCGTAATAGTGAGTAGCATTTTCGTTTACGCTATATTTTTGTTGCATTTTTGGCATACTTGACTCTACGAATTGAAATTTAAAAATCCATCAACTCTTTGATGCTTTAATTTAGTCATTTGTGCAAAAATATATAAAAAATATAGTTACAAGATTAGCAATATCAAAAATATGATTTTTGATCTGAAAGAAAATTGCTTAAACGAACTCGCTTTTGATAAGAATGTATACATATATACTTGAGAAACATCAATGATTAGTGAATTGAACAAGTTTATGGTTATAAACAATTCATATAAAAAAATACCTCAGTATTGTGCGAAAATATTGAAGACACTAATTTTTTATACCTAAAAAGCCTTATATTTTGTATGAGATTTATAATTGTTGAAAGGGAGTGCATATAATTGTTTATAAGACACTTATAAAAAAAATTCCACTAAGAAAAGTTTATTTGTGGAAGTTTTCGTTTTTTTGCAATAGCTTTTTTTTTGGAAGCAAGTTATTACTGATATTCAATCAAGGTTTTTAGAAAAACGTACTCTTTTGTTAGAAATTTGTCGTTTTTAGTAGAAAATTATTCTTCATTGTTGACAAATCATCTGCTAGGTTCATAATTCAACTATTTTGTTGAAAATTTTTCTTTTTTAATTAAATTCGAAAAGTTAAAATTTTTTAAAAGTAATGTTTCAAACTGAGAACTCACCTATTCCATTGTTGGTTTATAACTTATTTTTTCAAGATGAAAATTGAACAATTTGGTTGGAAGTTTATGTATTTGGCAAGAAATTGATCTTCTTGATTGAAAATTCATCTTTGTAGGTTGAAATCTTAACTGTTCATCTTTTTAGGTTGGAACTTCATCTATTTTGGTAGGAAATCTTTTTCGGTTGAAAATTCCATAATTTCACTATTTTGCTGAAAAATCGATATATTTCTACTTTTAATCTCAAGAATTTGTAGCGTTTCATATTGAGTTCCATATGGTATCTATATTAATTTAATTTAGAAGAATATATTCTTATTAAGGAATTGCTTGAAAAAACTCAGTAATTATCAGAATTAATTCATGTAAATAATCATTTGGATAAATAAGTTAATTGTTATAAACCATTTACATGAACAAATACTTCACTATAGTGCGAAAATTTTGAAAATACTGATTTATTACCTAAAATGCCTTATATTTCGTATTATACTTGTAATTGTTGACAAGGAATATATTTCATTGTTCATAACAAATATATTAAACAAATGCCCCAAAGAAATGTTCATTCCTGGACACTTTCATTTTTTCAATAAGTTCTTTCAAGAGCAAGTCAATAATGATATTTGATCAAGATTTTTAACTTATAATTGGACTACCAATTGTTACAAACAATGCATTAAATAAATACGAAACTGTGAATGTTTTCTACTTGAATGAGCGCTTTTATTTCGAAAATTATGTATTGTTCAAAACAATAATGATTGTTTATAGAATAAAACACCTTGAAAGTTTAATTAATGACTTAATATTTTCTTCCCTTGATATTGACCTATTCCACTGTTTTAGTGAATTATATTGCTGCGATAAGCTTCAACAGCGCCGTAATACCCGCGTAATGATTGTGTTATAATGCGTGATAACAATTTTTTAAGAAAGGACTTTTCTGTGATTTCCGAGTTTTCCTGTGGCCATCCCATTCAAACAGAAAAATTCTCCTTTCAAAATTTTGCAACAGATAATCCTAAGAATAAATGTTATGGCGTCTTTCGCGTTTTTGAAAGCTATTTTCTACCTTGATCTAGAAGTGTCCTTCAAGGACTTTCTTCAACGCGTCATCAATTGACGTGCAAATACTTCTAGCTAACTCTTGAGGCGTACGTTGAACTTGAATCATGAGCAGGTAGAAAAAAAGTGGTGAGTCTGTGGAAGTGACAAGCTTATCATGTATGTAAGACTGCATGGACAGACACTATAGTGATAGTAAGTCTATCCATCCGCAGGGAAGAGAAAAGTAAGCCATGACCTCAAAGTTGGTTCCGTTATCCAGGCAGGGCTTGGTCTTGAACTCTTCCTCTTCAGTCTTGACTGGGAAGTCAAGCCACGATGATACCGCTCCTTGTGAACCTTTTCCTCCTGATTGGTGCTCGCGAAATAGCGCCGGTGGACAATGGGGCATCAGTCGGTCTCGCAGCTGTTTTGGGTCTGAGCCTTTTACCCATCGGATTCGCCGCTGGCCCCAGGTAGAATCAACCGGCGATCAGTCTTCTTTCGCTTTTTAGTTTTTCTGTCGACTAAACATCAAACACCCTATTCTCAAAGTTCAAACCGAGTAGATATAATCGGATAATTGGAAGATTAGCTAAGTGCAGTTCAGATGCGTTCAACGATACCAGAAGTGCAACGAGCGTTTTAATATTTTTAAGAACTCGCAATATCATGGATCGTAGCACTGGCTGCTCTTTTTTCACTGAAGGTTTTTCCGACATTTTAAGATTACAGCTAATTAGTTGAATAAAGAGACAATTTGACTGCTTTCTTGATTTAATTTGTGACTTGTTGTAAATAAGTTCGCTGATAGTTGCCGATTAAAAAAACTGCTAACAATTGAGTGTATTGCTTTTTAACGAATAATTTTCATTCATTGATACTCTTCTTACCAGGGACCATCTACATTTTATGTATCAACATGGGAAAGGGGTTCGCCGAGTCTATACAAAAAACTATAACAAACACTTTGAATTTGTGTAGGTAAATTTCACAAATTATTTTATAACTCTTTTCCGTAAACTAATTTTATTTTAAATAAACTAACGTTCTACATTTCAATATTTGACATGTTTCTTTCGCGATTAATTCTAATTGTGATATTTTTATTCGGTCACATTTGCAGGGTCGTTTTAGTGCTATTTTTTATTTATTTGTAAATAAATCTCTTTAAGTAATGTGATGATTGAAATTGATGAAAATATGAGTGAAATAGTATATTATGCAACAAGGGGAAGAAGCGGGACTTTTACGACGAGTGTATGTTTTCGGTACGAGTGGTAGGCCCACGAGTTGGAAGAGTAGACGAAATAATACACAAGTCGCAAAAAGTTTCATCCTCCTTGGTGCACATGATGTATTTTTTTTATAACAAGTGCATGAGCTTAGACGTTTTTTGAACACGGGAATGATTTCTGATCATTAGAGAGAATTTTGAAAAACTTGATTTTTCTTTTATTATGGATTTAGGGAATTTTGAAAAATTGCGAAATCTTTTAAAACTGCGGGAATTTAGGGTGAGTTTCTAAATTACTGAAAAATTGGAAAATCCATGAAATTTGGAAGCTTCTGTTAAATTATTAACATACCAAACGTTTTAAGAAGCTCACCATTTTTTTCAATTTTGAAAATTTTCAAATATTTCGAATGTTTACATTTTTTTAAAACGTTTTAAATTCTGAAAATTTTGATAATTGATTGAAATCTTTCATTTTCAAAGTTGTGTACAATTTTCAAATGATTTAAAATTTTAAGATATCTGAAATTTCGAAAATTTGATAATTTACTGCAATTTTTCGAAAGATTGCAAACTTTTAAAATGTTTTGAATTTTTGAAACGAGAATATTCGACATTAAAAATTTTGATAGTTTTTTTCAATTTTTGGAAACTTATGGAATGTATTGAAATTTGAAAATATCTGAAATTTCAAAATTTTCTATAAAATATTCCAATTTTTGAAATTCTAAAGTCTTTAATTTGAGACTTTTTAAGTTTTAAACATTTTTAAAATTTTTTAATTTTTAAATTTTGAAATTTTTCAAATGTTTTGAATATTAAAATTTTTTAAAAAGGTTTGAAATTTTGAACATATTTATAATTCATTGAAATAGTAAAGTAAAGTAAATTATCAAAAAATGTGATGATTTACTGCAATTTTTCTAAAGATTGAAAACTTTTGAAATGTTTTAAATGTTTAAAATGAAAATATTTGACATTGAAAAATTTTGATAGTTTTTCTTTCAATTTTTAAAACTTATAAAATGTACTGAAATTTAAAAATATCTAAAATTTCACAATTCTTTATAAAATATTTCAATTTTTGAAATTTTCAAGTTTTTAACATTCTTCAAACTTTTATAATTGGAGATTTTTAAAGTTTTTAATTTATATAAATTTGTTCAATGTTTTAAAATTTGAAAATATTCGGAATTACAAATTTTTAAAATAATTTATCGCAATTTTTTAATTTTTCAAGTTTAAAACATTTTTGAAACTTTGATGATTTATTGAAATTTTTAGAAAGGTTGCAAATTTTTGAAATGTTTGAGAATTGAGAGAATATTTGAAATGTTTTCAAATTTGGGAAGTATTTGAAATGTTTCAAATTTAGAAAATATTTAAAATTTCAAACATTTTGATAATTTATCAAAACATTGAACTTTCGAAATTTTCATGATTTATTGAAATTGTTGAAAGATTGAATTTTTTTTTAAATTTATAAAGTATTTAAAATTTATTTTAATTTATTGAAGTTTTGAAATTTCTTAAGGTTTGAACATTTTCGACTTTTTTGATAATTTATTGAAATTTTGAAACTTTTGAAGTCATCTAAATTTTTAAAATGTTTTGAAATTTGAAAATATTTGATATTTTATCATTTTTTTTTCAATAATTGCAATTTTTGAAGTATATTTGAAAATTAAAAAATTTTGAAAATATTTGCAATTTTTAAAATTTGAAAAATATATGAAATTTTTAAAATTTGGAAAATATTTGATATTTCATCATTTTTTCATCACTAACTGCAATTTTTGAAGTTTTGAAAATTTGAACATTTTTGAAGTTTTGATTCTTTATTGAAATTTGTAAGAAATTGAGAATTTTATAAATGTTTTAAAATTGAGATAATATTTGCCATGTTTTTAAAATTTGGAGAATATTTGAAATTTCAAACATTTTGATAATTTATTAAAATTTTGAACTTTTGAAATTTTCATTATTCATTGACATTTTTTAAGTCTTGGAAATTTTTGAAAGATTGCATTTTTTTTTTGAAATTTAGAAAGTATTTACAAATGTATTATAATTTATCAAAGTTTTGAAATTTTTCAAGGTTTGAACATTTTCGAATTTTTTGATAAGTAATTGGAATTTTCTAAAGTTTTGAAGTCTTATACATTTTTTAACTATTTTGACATTTGAAAATATTTAAAATTCTATCATAAGTTTTAAACATTTTTGAAATATAGATAATTTATTGAAATTTGTAAAAATATTGAGAATTTTGTGAATGTTTTCAAGTTGAGAGAATATTTGACATGTTTTAAAATTTTGAAAATATTTGAAATTTCAAAAATTTTGATAATTTATTAAAATTTTGAACTTTCGAAATTTTTATGATTTATTGAAATTTTGAAAATTGTTGAAGGATTTACCACTTTTTTTTTTGAAATTCAGAAATCATTTGAAATTTCCATAATTCATTACAATTTATTACATTTCATTGAAATTTCTCAAGTTTTGAAATTAAGAAAATACTTGGACTTTAAAAAATGTCGACAACTTATTGCAATTTTTGAATTTTTTTTATTGCAAATTTGCAAAAGTTCAGAATTTTCTAAAATGTTTTCAAATTTGAAAAATATTTGAAATTTCAAACCTTTGGATAATTCATTGAAATTTTGAACAATTGTGAAGTTTTTGAGTTTTGAACATTTTTGAAATTTTTGACAATTCATGGAAATTTTAGAATTCATGCATATGTTATAAAAATATTGTTCGTTTTTTTCAGATACGTGCCAAAATGGAAGAAGCAAGCATGTGAAATACCAGCAACGCAACATCCAAATTCGCACTATGTTTGCGACGAGGCGGGGGAAGTAAAATGCATACAGGGTAAGTCGCTCGCGAGAGGAAAAATGGATCGTGAGTGAGTCTCTCGACAACTTAATTCGATCAATTTGTCGATATATCAGGATGGACCGGGGACCTCTGCGACGTTCCGATATGTCGAAAGGGATGCGACCCTATTCAAGGATACTGTCGCCGGCCCGGAGAATGCCGCTGTAAATTGGGATTTTATGGAGAAACCTGTGATAAATGTGTCGCTCTTCCAGGCTGTCAGCATGGCAGGTAGGATCTATTTTATCATGTCCTTTTTTCTATTCTTAATTTAAATATACTCACATGGATATTAAAATGGATGAAATTTATATATAAGTTTAATAATTATAAACATTCATTTTTTAAGGAGTCTTTTGCCTTCAAAAAATGTACCATCATTCTATGTATAGGTATCTTTTGAAAACTCTCCAAAGACCTTGAAAAAAAAATATTGAGAAATTTGAATATTTTTAGTTTGAACATTGAAAACTGAACATTCTAGATTTCTATAGGATGTAGCAATTGCAGCATCCTTATTTCTTACGAATATTCAATATGTAGCTATGTTTTCAATTCAGAACATTTGTTTTTCTCGGACATTTATACTTTTTGGAATATCATGTCCTAACGCAGAATTTTAATTCTTTCGAAAAAATCCCTGTCCATGTCAGAATTATAGTTCCCTTCAAAAATTCCTTGTTCTAAATCATAATCATAATTATTTTCGAAAATTCCCCGTTTCAAGTCTATATTGTAATTCTTTTCGCAAATTTACTATTCCAAGTCAGAATTATAACTCCGCTTGAAAATTTCTTCTGAAAAATTCCTTATTTCAGATTTCAATTATAATTTTTTGTTGAAAATTCTTTGATTCAATTCAGATTATATATAATTATTTTGAAAATTTCTTTTCCTCACTAAAAATGGTAATTTTTCTTGAAAATGTACTGTTCCAAGTCAGGATGAAACCTCATAATACTTCTTTCTTAAGTTTAGGCATAACTCAGAATTATAATTCTTTTGGAAAATTCCCTGAAGCAATTCAAAATCATCATCCTTTAAGAAAATTTCTTGTTCAAAGTCAGAATTATGAAATCTCTTTTGGAAAATGCATTTTTCAAACTCAGAATTGCATATACATTATACATATATCTTCCAAAATTCTTTGTTCCAAATCACATTTCCAATTTTTATATTTTTATATTAGAATGGAAATCTTTCTCTCTTTTACAAATACTTATTCATGAGTTTAAATTTTAACAAACAGAGACATTAAGCCATAGACCTTGATATTTATTCCTTTGGGTTCGGATTTTAATGCCATTCTCAGGGAATAGGTTTCTGGGTCAACCCTCAAAATTTACACCAGATTTTATTATTTCAAAATCTTTAAAGATTGCAAAATAAGATCAAAAATTGAAGATAGCATCACTTATATTATGATCATTATCGAAGTAACTAAATCAAATTTCCGGTTTTTTCTCGTTGAACGAAATTCCCGGTTTTCCCGGTTTTTGTATAAAGTACAATGAGTCTGGTACAATTTAAGAAGAAAATTATATTTCATTTTACATTGAAATATTCTAAAAAGCCTTACAAAGAGTAAATTCAAGTTTCAAATTTCTATCATTACGAAGATTCTACTGCGGCAACATAAATTTAATTTGACCAACAAACTTCATTTAAAAAAATATTATTCTATCAAGGACAAATGGTGTTCTATGACGTAACAAATTGAAGTGTTCTCTGGATATATTATTTGCCTCTTGATTTTTGAACGGAAAAAAATATTGCGTTAAAATTTTGGAAAATCCAAGAAAATATAACCCAGTAACAAAGGTTTCCAAAATTTTGACATTACAATCGAATTTTTCAAAATCGGCGAATAGTTGTTTGGACTAATAATAATGATAATATATGAATACTGATAAATAAGAAGTATTTTTACATCAAAAATTCATACAAATATTCCAATTCATTTGGAGTGCAACAGTGGATAAAGAGCAAGGAACAAAATCAAAATTTTAGAAAAACAATAAACTAGGGACAGGGCTAGGGACAGCAAAAATATTTGTTCTACGCTGAACGAATTTCGGTGTAGTTGATTTTTGTCATTTCTCAATATTTTGTAGGACATACACAATTGCATGCAAGAATAGAACAACTTTTTTTTTTTTTTTCGAACTTTGGGATAGTTTGAATAATTTATATTTAAATAAACAAAACAATAAATACATTCAGGATCAAAATGAAATCTGCTTTCTTATTAATTTCATTCCGATCTTAAATGTTTAAGATTTGTTCCAATTTGCAGAAATTGCCGAAATTAATAGTTTTGAGAGTTCTTTTAATTTGAAACCAAACAATTTTTACGTCAATTTGTCGAAAGAAATGATGATTTTTGAATTATTTGTTGTTCTATTTGAAAAATGTAACAATCTGAATAGATTGGTTCAGAATCAAACGCAAAAAAACGATAAATAATTGGTTCATATACATAATAATCTTTGAACCATATAAGAACCACAGATACGTGCACTTGTTCTTGATTTTATACATCAATATACATTTCTCCATATCGCGTCACAATGATTCTTTTGGAATATCAAATTCATACTCGTACATTTTGGGCTACTGAAAATTTCTCCCATGACATCTTGAAGTTTCTACTAGTATTTGTCCTTCATAACGGTATATCGTCATTGAAATACATATCTCGTAGTAACCCAAGAAACCACGCCATACATACTTTGCTTTCACCGAGATCATCGTGGGTGATTCTTGTTATCGATAGCTCGATGCGAATCCGACTATGATTGTCTAGCCTGCCAGAATGGTGATTATGGGAATTCAAAATTAAATGAACCATATTTTCATTTATTACTATAATAATCTTTGAATTCATTTAATTAATAAATTATCACCATCTCGCGCTAGATTAACAACATCGAGTTTCAATATAGGCTATATGGGACTCTTCTTCAGTTTTTGAAAATGATACTCGAATATGCATCAGTGCTTTCAAACCCTTATTTAGCTTTTTATGTGCATAAATTAGAATCTGTATACAAAAATCCTTGAGTTCAATTGCGTTCATATTAGGAATTTCTGAGGAAACATATAGAAACCATATCTAAATTATTATATCTAGAGTCTAGACTCACTCAAAACGTAGATGGTTTCAGGTTGGACACATTTTTTTGTACAAAATCTTAAATTCTCATTTAGATAATCTTTTCTTATACTATAACTAGTTTTTTTTCTCGATATTCCTTCGAGAAAGATAAGGAATGAAGAGCCTGGATTCGTAGAAAAGTATATGACTCACATACAACCCTATCCGAAATCTGTTGTAATTATGATAAGATAAACAATGTATCCCGAAATGTCGACATCTTTAATTATACTTTAAACGATTTTGTAAAGAAAATTTAATATTTTTCTTTGCCATAAAATAATTTTTTGTTTTGTTTAAGTAATCTTCAAGAAGTAATAAAAAATGTAATAATGTTACTGAACTTGAACTACCACTCATACTTATTATTATATTATAATTTAATTTTTTTAACCATCTATAAACTAAATACAAATTCAAATTAAAATGGCCACATTGAAACATCAGTTCATTCCTTAATATTTAGGGATACGTTATGTAGCCTGAAATCCATTATTGAGAATGAAATTGTTAATCTGCTACTATAACCTTTCAGGCTCCTAAATGAATGAAATACAAACAAATTTTCAAAATTTAATACTCTCTCCAAGTTATTAACAAAATGAAAATGGATTTATTCACTTTTTATTCTGAAATTGCATATTGTACTGATTATTCATGTTCTAATAAGATAAATTTACAATGACTTCTTCAAATATGAAACCAGAAGGAGGTTTTATATATGATTGCTGTATTTTCAATTTCAAAAATATAATCTCAAAGTTGTTCACATGTTTAACAAGTTATACTGATGTAAGGAATGAATCTGTAACCGGAAATCAATTTTTTGTTTACAAATTATTTACTTTTTTGGGTAGACGTTAAGACCGCGAAAATAACATTCCGAACATTTTTTTGAAAAATGGATTCATCAAATTTTGCTCGCTCACTCCTCAGTTGTTCCCAGTGATTTTTCAAATTCTATTAATATTGTATTTTAGATTAAAATCATTGAATTTTAAAAACCATGATGCCCAATTTAAAAATTATTAATTTGCAACGACTTAGTTTCAAGATCATAATTTAAGAATCCTTTAATTTATAAACGAAGTTTGGTATTGTTCAATTTTTAACACTTTGAGTTTGATTTCAGGAATTTAGAAAGTTTCCAATTATGAAGCATATAATTTTAAACGTTTTGAGAATAATTAAACTTTGTAGGTTCCTGGTTCATAATATTTAAACTTCATCAATTTTAAGCGGTGAAAATGACAGTTTAATTGTTGAGGCTTCGAAACTACAGTTTTTTGCTTCAAAAGCAAGGCTAGAAGTAAATTGGACTTTTTCCAAATTAAGGGTTCTTCCTTGTTACTGAAAAAGCTTAGCAGTGCTTCTCTTTAATTACCATTAGGTTAGAAAATATGTTTTATTATTTATTCGTGAAAATAAGCATTAAGTAGGTTTTGAGTGGATGCTATCTTCTTCAAAGATTTATAACTTTTTAAATTGATAATAGAAGAGATCTTTTAATATCAATTGAAAAAATGTTCTTTTCACTACAGTTATGATAAGTTCCTTAATTCTCTTTTCATTAAATATATAATCATCATTAATGATCAGGAAAAATGTTTAATAACCGGGAAATGATCTGATTTTTGTTTTGTTTTCAGAGGACTCTCTGATATATTTTAGATTTAATTCGAAACTTTGACTGCTAATATTGAACAATAATTTTGTATTGAAACAACAATTTAAAATTTAGATCCTTCCTAATTAATAATTGTTTCAAATTTAAATAATAAAAATGTCAGGATAATTTCACTAATAAGTTTTTAAAAATTTTATATTCGAAGCCTTGATCATTTGATAATTTCATATTTAAATATTTATAAATTGTTTGGTTTAGTTTATATTCGATTTATATTCAACAAAATTAGATTTAAAATACTAAATGGTTTGGTTTCAATTTTAAACGTGAAAAATTATTTTTTATTTGAGAATGTTCTCAGATATTGAACATTAAAAAAAATTTCGGATTGAGAGAGGCTTAAAATGGTGTATTTTTAAACATTTGAATCATAGCTAACTTGTTTTGTATTCTTTTATTAAATTTCAATATAATATTTTAAAATTGCCCGATTTTTAGTTAAAGATTTAAAAAACGAATAATTTGAAATTGAAAATTATTTCAGTTGAAGATTTCAAAAATGAATAACAATACTGAATAAAGTGTTGCAATTAAAAGATTTAGAATTAAAAAGATAAAAATAATGTTTAAATTCAAAATAAATCAAAATAGAACCATCTGAAATTGGTAGCTTAGAAATTGGATAATTTATCTTATAAGATAAAAATAATGTTGCAAATCGAAATGGATCAAAATAGAACCATCTGAAATTGGCACCTTAGAAATTGGATAATTTCTCTAATTTCGATTGGTTACAATTTTATTACAAAAAATTTTGGAATTTTCGTGTGGAACGCAGCTTAATCTTTCATTTTTCCCTTTCATCAGTTTAAAAATCGCAATTAAAATGTTTAAAAGTGTAATCAATAATTTGAAAACATGTAAATTTTCAAACAATTTGATTTACTTTGAATAATTGAATTATTAAAGGATTTGAGTGACAAAAGTTTTAATATCACAATTCTTGAAAATCAACATTTTTTGCTGTTTCAAATAAAATTTGGATTCGTTTAATTTTCAACGTTCCGTAGTACAAATCGTTTTTTTTTTTTTCATGTTTCACATTTTAAATGACATGATTTTCAACGTTCTTTTAGAGTAATTCAATTTCAATGCTTAGACTTTGAAAGTTTGAAACTAAAGAATCTAATGAAATTATCCAATTTTCTCAATTTCAGCCTGAAACTTTTCAATTTTCAGAGCTTCAGATTTTCTAATTTTCAAATTCAGATACTTTTAGTTTCTAATTAATCAATTTCAAACGCTCTTATTTTCCTATTCACTCCAATTAAAATATTGTCCTTTTCTTGAATTTTACCTGATCTAAAATTGTATAATTTTGCAAGTTTTCAATTCAATATTGGTCAATATATTTTTTTAAGTTTAAAGCATTTTCAAAACGAAATAATTATTGCTTAAAATATTCATAAATTCTGAAGATTCATAAATTGCTTTATTAATTGATTTTTAAATCGTTCCTTTTTTCAATCTCAGGAAATAAAAATCTAAGGTCGTAAGCGGACGCTAAGCACGCGTGCATTTACTACTATTTTGATAAAATGAATATTTCAGGTGTAACGGAAGCTTTGGATGCGATTGCGATCCTGGATGGAGAAACTTATTTTGTAGCGAACCAATTTGCGCTTCAGACTGTAATCCTAGCCAAGGATATTGCGACAAACCAGGAGAATGCAAGTAAGTTTTAGCTCTCAATATTTAATATTTTATTCTTTAAAATTTTTATCAAATTCAGGTAATAAAATGTATGGGAAGATAAGTGATGGGTGAGTTACTTTTTGAATTTACCGCTGCATCACAAAAAAGTAAGTTATCGTTTCAAAATGTGACTTTTTCTTGGAGACTTTTGCAAAAAAGCACCATTCTTTAAGTTTTTAGTTACTTTTGTGTTCAAGAAATATATTTACTGAGGAAAATATTCAACGCTTGTTTGAATCTAAATTTAGAGCTGTCAAAAAATGTTTTTATATTCACTTGAATTATATTCAATTAATCCTGATTTCGTACGACTTTCATCATATTCCCTTGAATTCTTATAAGTTTACTCCTATTTCACTGAAATAAATGGAATATTTTGGATTCCTCAAAAATAATTTAAATTCAATTGGAATTCACCCTGAATTTTTAATACTTTATTTTGAATGCTTTGAATTATTTTCAATATTCGCTCAGTTTTACTCATTTTATTGAATATTTGTAGTTTCTTTTCAAAGTCACTCTGAATTTCATCAAATTCTTCAAAATTCTACAAAATTGGTATGAATTCCATCGAATTCTTCTTATTTCCACTCAGAGAAAAAGTTGTCTTGAAACAAAATCTCTGAATTCTGCTCAGCCCCATTTTACTCAATTGGATGGACATAAGGGTGGGCCGAAAAAAGAAATTTTTTAGTTTTTTGATCAGGATAGAAAAAATCTCATTCTTGACTTTTTTCGAACTTTGAAACTTCAAATCATTTCTGCTAACGGAAGATATCGTTTTCAAAATCTATGAAAAATCTATTTTTATATACTGGGTGTCTTTTTTTAACTTAAGATATCGAAATATCTCAAAAATGCGCATCCTGTGAGAAAAATATCCGTGATGAAAACTTTTTATTTTCGAGGGGAAAAAGCGACTTTGAAAAAATTTACCCTACCCTACCCCCTTAGGAGGCAGGAGTGGGGGTAAATTTGTAATTTCAAATGGGAACCCCAATTTTTTGTCACAGATTCAGATTCTCCTTTATGAAATACGTAAGTTTTAATCAAAAAACTATTTTCGATTCGCGAAACCCTTCCTCCTGTTTCCTGGGGGTGAGGTCGGGTAAATTTGTTCAAAGTCGCATTTTCCCCTCGAAAATAAAAAGTTTTTATTACGGATATTTTTTTCATAGGATGCGCATTTTTTTTTAAATATTTCGATGTCTCAATTAAAAAAAAAACACCCAGTATAGAATAAGATTCCTCCTATCCTAATAGAAATCCAAAAATAATTTATTCTTCGGTCTACCCTAATGGACGTGTTTTGATTTTTGAAATTTTGTTCAATTACGTTTTTTCAAATTCTCAAGAATTTCTTCAAGATCTCTCGAATTTCCTTAAATTCTTCCAAATTCATTCAAATTTCAAAAAACTCTTATTGATTTATCCTAAATTCTCATGAATTTTCTTAAATTTTTTGGAATTCTCATAAATTTCCTTGAATTCTTTGGAATTCTCTTGATTTTTCAATTTCTGTATGAATTTTTCTTAATTTTTCATAAATTCTTCTGAATTCACTCAATTCTACTCAATGGAATGGATCACATTTTTTATAGTTTATTTTAAATTCACCCTGAAGTCTTACAAACTTAGCTTGAATATTCAGACATTTCATCAAATCATTCTGACTTACCGTCAATCCTTTTGAATTCCCTTGAATTCTTTAAAATTTCTCTAAATTCTCTTGAATTAACTCCACTTTCACTGAAATCAGTGGAATATTTTTGATTTTTTATACTTTTGAAACTCATTTAAATTCATTCGAAATTTAGCTTAAATTCTTATTAATTTATCCTAAATTCTCTTAATTTTTTCAAATTCTTTTCAATTCACTTGCATTCTTCTATTGTTATTGTTATTATACTATTAAGCCAAATCCCTTTCGGGGTAATCGTGACTCATTTGGTTCTAGCCTCATTATACTGTCGGGGACTAAGGAATTCAGTGTACAAAGTGTGATAAGGGGGGGGGGGGGGCTTCATATTTTTAGATTAATCTAGAATTTCCGTGTTGCTTATTTAAACAAAACTTTCGTTCCACAACACTGCTCCGACTCAAGTTACTGATCAACCTCTATAGCAATCACCCCAGGAGAAGAGCTTCACAAAGTCACAGTGTAAAAGCTCTCTGCGCAGACCCATTAGTATCCAAGGTCCTTTGTTTCAGGCGTGTCTTACCCCACTGACACTCTTCATTATTTATTTCTTATAAACTATTTTTCGACATAATTTCCTGTCCTGGCATACCTCTCTAGCTTCCTTCACGTCCACACATTCTCTCATGGAAGCTCTTGTGTTTCTGTGGCTTTTTATATTTTTTCAATTGAGAGTTTCATTTACACATTCTCACAAATCATCCCTTGGTCTGCCTCTGAGTACGCTACCATTTACTTTACCTAAATATACTTGTTTCTCTTATTCTCTCAACATGCCCAAATCATGTCAACAAATTTCTTTCACTCATGTCAAAACAGTGTCTTCTCTACACCACATTCTTTGAGAATCCTCTCATTATTGACTTTGTCCATTAGCGTTTTACCGCACACATTGCGAAAGCATTGCATGTCCACCGCATCAATCTTACTCTCATCATTTTCTTGGTAGGACCAGGCCATGCTACCATACAACACAGTGGGTGCAAGTGTTATTATTATTATTGTTATTATTATACCATTAAGCCATTTCCCTTCCGGGGTAGGCGTGACTTGTTCGGTTGGGAGGTGGTGAAATAGGTATATAGGTACGAGGTAGAACGGTATATGGGTACAGGGTTGTTGGGTATATAGGTGTTAGGTATAGATGTTTTAGATTGATCTGGAGTTCTCGTGTTATTTATATAAATTACACGTTCACTCCGCAACACTGCTCCGACCCAGGTTGCTGATCAATCTCTCTAGCGATCACCCCAAGTGAGGAGCCTCACAAAATTGTTATGTATGGTTTCCCACTTGGGCCCATTAGTATCCAAGGTCTTTGTTTCAGGCATCATTCACTCTATCGTCACTCTGTTTATAAACTATTTGTCGCCACACATTTCTGTCCTGGCATACTACTCTAGCTTCATTCACATCCATGCATTTTTTCATGCAGGCTCTTGTATTTCTATGGCTTCTTATGTCTCTTCGTATTAGTGTCTCATTCACAGATTCTAACCATTCTTTCGGCGGTCTACCTCTGGGCATTCTGCCATTTACTTTACCTTTATACACTTGCTTGGTCAGTCGTTCATCTTCCATTCTTTCAAGATGTCCGAACCATCTTAACTGATTTCTTTCCCATATGTCAACTAGTGTCTCTCCTGTACCACATTCTTTGAGGATTGTCTCGTTTCGTACTTTGTCCATCAGTGTTTTCCCGCATATTATGCGCAGAGGTTTCATGCCGATCGCGTTGATTTTACTCCTGTCCTTTTCTTGACAGGTCCATGTCTCGCTACCGTATAGTACAGTCGGTACGAAAATAGAGTTATGTATGGCCATTTTAGCTTTTTTTGATATGTTTTTATTTGTGAGGATGGACCTTGCTCTACCGATAACCTGCTTACCCTTATTTATGCGCCTATCTAATTCCCCATCTATTTTTCCGTCGCTAGTGAATAGACTACCTAGATATACATACTTGTCAACTTGTTCTAATCTCTCATTATTTAGGACAATGTTGCATATTGTTTTCTCGCTTTTTCCCTCAAACACCATGACTTTCGTTTTATTCACGTTAATTTTGAGGTCCATGTTCTTCATGCTTGTATTAAGTTTATTCAACATTCTTTGCAAGTCTTCGACTGATTCTGCCATAACAATCTTGTCATCTGCGAAAGCCAACCCACGTACCTTGACGGTTTCGAGATCTATACCTGTTTCGTCGAAGAGGGCAGTTCTTAGACACTTATCCATGAATATGATAAAAAGCCATGAGGACATAACGCATCCTTGCTTCACACCTTGCATAATATCGAACCAGTCACTCAGTTTCCCATTTACCCTTACACTCGCTTTACTACCTGTATATATTGTTTTTATTGCTTGTAGGAGCCCTCCATTCACTCCATACTCTTTAAGGACTTGCCAAAGTTTACTTCTATTTACCGTGTCGAAAGCTTTTTCTAGGTCAATAAATGCACAGAAAACTTTCTTTCCTACTCTCAAGCTTTTTTCTGTGATCTGTCTTAGGCTAAATATCTGATCTGTACATGATCTTCCTGGCATGAATCCACTTTGGACTTCCCATATCTTCTCTTCTGTAATTTCCATTACCCTACGAATAAGTATTTTTGAGTATATCTTACTTGCGGTACTTAGTAGGCTGATGCCTCTGTAATTACTGCAGTTGCTTTTATCTCCCTTTCTTTTATATATTGGTACAATAATCGCCCTTCTCCAATCGTCTGGGACTTCTCCTGTCTCGAAACATAAATTTATTAATTCGCACAACCTGTGAGGTATGTACTCGCCACTGTATTTAAGCATTTCAGCGCTAATATTGTCTATACCCGCAGCCTTACCGTTTTTCAAGTTCTTAATTATATCTCTGACCTCAGTGACACAGACTTTTTCAATTGTATTTTCTAGTGCATTATGTTCTATATCGCAGTTTTGTTGCCCTATATCTTCACCTCCTAGTAGTTCTTTAAAAGAGTCTTTTAAAGCGTCTACTATCCCGTCTATATCATATAGCATTTCGCCTTTACTGTTTCTCATGCTAGCAAACTCTGTACTTTTACTTTCCTTCAACTGTTTATATAATAGTTTCATAATTCCTAATTATTGTATATTGTTTTAAGGGTATTTTAGTTGATTTTCCGGGATTTCAGGATATATCAGAGCTCGAGATTTTTAGTAATTTGAAATATTCTGGGGCATTTTTCAGGTTCCAGGAAATATCCAATTTCACGTAATTTAACGGGATTTTGTAATGTTTTGGTGAATTTCAGAGGATTTGACAAATTTGTGGGGCATTTTGAAGGATATCAAGGAATTTTTCATTGGTTTCAGTAACTAGCGGAGATGACAAAGAATTTTCAAGATAGGAAAAATATTGAAAAGCCTAATATTTGAAAGAGACATAATCTTACAGTGCAAACTTTAAAGACGAGTTATTCCATGTTTTTGAACGGCCATAAGAAACCAAAAATACTGCGTGACAAATTCTCAAGAGCTCTTCCCCCTAAAAACATCTATACCCCCCTCCCTCCCCTCCCGTATGCCGCCGCGGGAAGTTCTTTTTTTCACCTCTCTCATATGAACTTCCTGATTCCCGGCTAGAACCGAGTGAGTCACGCTTACCCTGAAAGGGATTTGGCAATAATCAAATCGACCCTGAAGTGACTTTCGAGCTCAGCTGGAATTTTCAGGCGTTTTGTCTCTCCCATTTTTTTAAAATTCCTCTGAATTTCCTTGAGTTCTTTTGACTTCCGTTAAATTCTTTCGAAGTTCCTTGACTTCATTTGAGTTTCCAGTAACCAGTGAGTAACCAGTTGAGTAACCAGTGGAATATTTTGGATTGCTTGAATTTTATAACTGATTTTCATTCATTTGAAATTCACCCGGAATTTTCATTAATTTATCTTGAATTCTCTTAAATTTTCTTGAATTATTTGGAATTAAATTTGTTTTTTTAATTTTGTACGAAATCTTTTGATTTCATTTGAAATCCTCTAAATGCACCTAATTCTACTCAACGGAACGGATTGCATTTTCTTCAGTTTTTTTCAATTTACTGATCAGTTATATATGTTAGATTTCTTCAATCCACTCACATTTTTAAAAAGTTTACATTTTTATGAATTTCATCAAATTTTTCTCGTTTCGCTGAAATTCCTCTAAATGCACTAGCATTTTATTTTATTTGATGTTTTAACATTTCTTCAATTTGTCTTGAATTGGTTAGAATTCACCTAGAATTTCTTATAAATTTCATCGAATTTTTCTGAATTCAAAGGAATTTAGAAGAACATTAGTCACTTTTGGTAGTTTTGGTACCTTTTTTATTTAGAAAGTACACTTTTTCAATTTTTTCAAGTATATTAGACTTTTTATTGTAAATAGTGAAAATAAAAATATAATGCTGAAAGTAATAAAATTGATTGTCATAAACTAGTAACTAGTTATCAATTAATTGATTATTCACAAAAATAACTGCGTTACCATTATCGTTACCAAACAAGGAACTAGTTAAAAGCTATTTCCCATCACTGGAAAATATAACCAAATTGGATATAAATGATGTGGTTGGTTGGCCCCGTTCAAACATTCAAAATAAAACATTTCTCATGCACTATCGATATGTTCAATAAAACATTTTCAGAATTGAAAGGCTGGGAATCGAGACTTGAGAGCAATAAATTTTTCAAATTTGAATAGTTGACATTCCAAAGATCATTTTCAATGTTCTATTTACATTCTATTATGCTGAGAGCTGTATAGATGATTTCCATGTTTCCGAAGCCATAAAATAAAGGCTCTTAGTTATTCCTCATTTTGCATATAATTTTCATCATTCATCCATTATTCAACATTTTTTTTCCTTCGAAAAATTTAAATGCAACAGATGCAGACTCGGCTGGCAGGGATCGAAATGTAAACAGTGTGCTGTATTACCAGGGTGCGTTCATGGAACCTGTCAAGGACCTCTTGAATGTCGCTGCAATCCAGGATGGACAGGACTCTTGTGTCAAACTCGTAAGAGCCCTTTATTACTCATATTCAGCCATGTGTTTCCAACACTCAAAAGTTTAAAAAAATCTTCTTCAAACTCTTATATTTATTTAGGAAAAAAGTAAATTGTCATTCTCAATTCAAAATCACAGTATAATATATATTGGTCAAGCTTTTTACATTCTTCAAATTACTCACTTTCACCATTCCAAGTTACGTGTTATCTGAAATAAATGAAATAATTTCATATGTGAGAAGAAGGCAAGAAACAAAATTAATCACGACCCTGAATTGGGCTAAAGATATAGATTTCAAATTTGGGAAATTTATTTGAAGAAAACTAATCGTATTATCAAAAAATTAGTCAAAGTAGGCGCCTCGCGTCTGTAAAACAGGATTTCGTAGCATACTTTTCCTTCTCTACACACCTACGTTCCTCTACTTCCCCTTCCCTTATTTCACCCATAACTTTCCCTCCCTTTCCCAACGACTTCTTCCCTAGTTACTCCTCTCTTGACCCGCACTTCCCCTATCTTACTTACCCGCACGCCCCTTCCAGCCTTCCGGCTACTTCCAATCATTTACCCCACATTTCCGAATCCCCCCCCCCATAACCCCGAAGTACCCTCCCCTCATTTTCCCTTACTTCCTCTTATTTACCTCCCTCACTTCCCCTACGTCCCCTCACTTCATTTCCTCTACTTCTCTTCCCCCACTTAGCCTACTTCTCCTCCCCTCAATTCTCCTAGTTCCCCTTCCGTATTTCTCACGACATCTCCTAATTCACCACTCCTTACTTCCTCTATACCCCTTCCCTTATTTCCCCTCACTTCTCCTCCTTCTCAACCCCTCATTTTCCCTACTTTCCAATCCCTTCTTTTCTTTACTTCCAAATCCCTTTTCCTTCTTCTCAACCCCTCATTTTCCCTACTTTCCAATCCCTTTTTCCTTCTTCTCAACCCCTCATTTTCCCTACTTTCCAATCCCTTATTTTCTTTACTTCCAAATCCCTCATTTCCCCCAGCTTCTCCTTCCATCATTTCCCATCACTTCTCCTCCCGGAAAAAAGTACGACGGATGGAACCCTAGGAGTTTTTTTAACAACTGTGAAAAAAAAATTATTTAGGCAAATACAGTGTCATTGATAATTTTCTGTTTTTTAATTTTTTAACGTACAAGAATGTAAACTAACACTGTTTGGAAAAAAGATAAAAATTTAATAAATTCAATAGGAGATTTGAAATTTTGAAAATTTATTCGAAAAAAGTAATAGTCCTATAAAAAAACTAAGGATATCGTTGGATTCACCTTAGTCATATGTCCAATGATTGTCCATAGGAGTTTTCTGCATTACACCAGAAAATTATATCTAAGGCATTTATAAAGTTTAAAAGATTTGGATTATTCAAATATTGCAACAAAAATAAAATATAATTCATAGCAGTACAACGTTCTTCAAAGACCATGGAGATAAAGTACAATTAATTTTTGAATGGAGTGGAAAATTTAATTTAAACATTGTTTTAATCCCCTCAACGCTCACTACTATTAGTTAAAAAAAAAAATTTCTCAAATCTTAAATCTATATGGACATCCTTTTTGTTATTTAGTAAGCATGAAGGAGATAAATTTTTTTTTTAACCAAAAGTTTCACACTTTTTGAAGATTATATACTCATTCAATGGCCTTTGGAGATTGTTGTGCAGTCACGATTTATGTTTGATAGTTGTTTTATCACACAGGCACACCAAAACAATGTGTATAGCCAAAAAAGTTACCTATGTAGCATTGTAGTATTTGTCTGGTGTAGTCAAAATTTGCATTAATTAGAATTTTCTGCTCACTAGTTTTTTTTTTTTTTTATTCGATTTTGAATTCTTAGTTCAGGTCAAACTATCCCGTGTAGGCCACCATAAATCAAAAGTAGTTTTTTTTTCGCTGTGAAATGAATTTTTTAACAGCTCTTATGTTTAACAAGATTTCCCCAGGTTTTGGTTCCAAAAAATTTTCTTGCAAAGGTTATTAACAATGAAAATTTAATGTTACATCTTAATCAACATTTTTTCTTGGACGGCTAAACAGATTTTAATGATTCTTACGTTGAAATTTCTGTTTAAAAATGTACATTTCAGAAATCCTTTTCCGGAAATTAAAACATTGAATTAGTTTAAACATTACCAGATGTTTATGAACAAATTGAACTTTATTTAAATGAACAATAATTACTATTATTTTTAATAGACTGATGCACAATATGCTCTGAGCGCTCACGAGTCGCTCTAAAAATTTCTATCCCGTGAAATAATAGAAACTACTTACTCTTACTTTACTCTTTTCGCATTTCTCTTTAGAAAAAAATGTAGGATAACGTATGAAAAATTGTTCTTCCAAGAGTACATAAGTACAATTTCCATTGGTTATAACTTTGCGAAAAAAAAATTTGTTTGCGATCAAAACCTGGAAAAGTCTTTTCGAACATAAGAGCTCTTAAAAAAATCATTTGACAGCGAAAAAAAAACGAATTTCGATTTATGGTGTCCTACTTGGGATAATTTGACCTAAACTCAAAATTCAAACTTGAATACAAAAAAAAAACTGGTGAGCGGAAAATTCCAATAAATGGGGATTTTGACTATGCTAGAATCTGCATCAATATTACAACGCTATATAAGTCGCTTTTTCTGGCTCCGCCCATTTTTTTCTCTTTTTCTGTGTTATTGTTTTGAAAAATTCAAAGTTTTATATATATTCACACTAAATCCTAGGAATATTTTTTATCAGAAGTTAAGTAAAAACGTTGCAAAATTTGAGAAATGAAATTATCTGATGTCGGATAATTATATTCGTCTTCTTTGAAGATAAACATTATCCGCCTATAGATAAAAATTAACCGACGTCGGCTAATCGCAGTTTGGAATTGTTTGCAAAATTTTAATCCATCTTTAGATAAAAAATATCTGTGGGATTGAATGTGTTGTTATTGTTAAACAAAATTTTTCTGCATGATTTAAAAAAAATTTAGCGATATGGATGAGACAAATCTAACGATACCTTTGATTCTTCGATAGGGCTATTAATTTTTTGAAAATAAATTGCCCAAATTTCGATTCTATGTGCATATCTTTTTTGGTATGTAATGAGCGTGAAGAAGCTGAAAATGATGTTAATATAAAAGTTTTTACTCAATTTAAAGCGTGAAGAAGCTGAAAATAATGTTAATATAAAAGTTTTTACTCAATTTAAAAATTAATTCTATTCCATGCTCTTTGGAAAACGTTTTTGTGCCATAGTGATTCAGGTTTGACTTTTGTTGAGAAAAATTCGAAAAATATTGTTATTGTTACAATTTTTTTGCGTAATTGAAAATCTGCTAGACTAATCTTCTAATGTTGCTATCTTTGAAAGATGTTTTCTTTGTTTTTTTTAATAATCTTGACATAATACTTTATAATAATTTAATTGTTTGGAACACATTTTTTTTCTCAATTCTAAAAATTTCTAGAGGTATTACCGAGATGAATCCAACTATATGCCCTTTTTTTTTTGATAGGACGATTAGCTGAATTCAGATTTTGTAATTAATCACGCACACTTGTTTGATTAAGTTAGGATGGCTATTTTAATAGAGGAATAACATTCCCGGTCAACAACCGGTCTTCAAATATTTTTCCTGGTCATTAGAAAGATTTTTTTATATCAAAAACAGTTAATACAATGGCTTTCGTTAATCAATTAATCAATATATATCAACATTATCTGAAACTAAAATTGATGTTATTACATTTTTGTACTAAAATTAAAGAATGTGGGATCAATAATTTTGAAATATTTCAATATTTGATCGGATCGCACAATTTCAAATCAGGCAGGTTCTACACTTCAAGTCACAAAATCTTTTGGTGAACAAATATGTTGTTGTATTTAGAAAAAATCAGGCGACACGTATTCTTTCAATTTAAGTAAAGAAAAATCGTTTTCCTATCTAGATTTTTTGTTCAAATCCTCTCAGAGGAATGGTTTAGTCCGCATAATATTCACAAGAACTAAATAATAAAATTTAAAAACAGGCATGTATCTTTAGTGAAAGATTATGTTTAACAAAACATTATGTATGTTGAAATATCATGCTTTATGGTACATTATGTTTGATGAAATATTATGTTTGATAAAAGATTATTTTTTATTAAACATTATGTTTGAGCATTCATCATGTTAAAGAATTCCGAAAATAATGGGAAAGAAATAAAAAGAAGATTTTCTGTGAAAATATACTTTCTACATTTTCAAATAAGTTCCTAAATACTCTGTCTTTAAGTATAGTTAAGATTAGTTAAGATAAGTTAAGATAAGTCGTTAAGTAATCTGGTAGACGAGCGCCAAATCTTTGGGGGGGCGCCAGAGTACTTAACGCTGATTTTCATCAATAAGTAATTGTCAGCACACTTTTTCACCTCAAGGTTTTCCAGAAGATAAAACCTCAGCGTTTCTTTAAACCTAAAATTAAACCAAAAATGGCAGAAATTTGAAGAATTAGATATCTTCACAAAAACTACTTAACTCTTATTTTCATATATAAACAAATGTCAAACCATTTTTTGATCGTAAGATCCTTGAAGAAAACAGTTCAGCTTTCTCTTATGCGAGCCTAGCCATAAGATAACAAAAACAAAAATAGCGCAAATCGGAAAAATACGTATTGCCTAATTTCCTCTAAAAACCACGATATTTCGCCCTCAAGAGATTCTGTGACATTTCAGATATAGAACCTGTCCGATTTGAAATGGATACGTTCGATAATTTTTTTTTACTTTATGTAACGTTACAAATATTTCAAGAAATCTGTGTTGATCAATTTTCAATCTATTTACAAGTTTCTTAATGAATTCCCGGCCAATAAATAAATTCTCGGTCATTTCCTGATTTTTTCCGGTCACAGAAAAATTCCGGTCATCACCCGGTTTTTCCGATCCATCGGCCACCATGTATAGTTTCTGTACTTCATGTAGAGTTAGATAATCCCAGTTGACAAATTTTGAAACTATTAAAGAAATTTCCTAATGGCAACTCTAAAAAAATGTCGGTCAATCAAGAAATTCCTGATCATTTTCCGGGGTTTCCCGGTCACAAAAGGTCCTGATAATCTCTCGGTTTTCACTGCCCAGCAGCCTCTACATGTTAATTATATAGAGGGAGCCTCTTTGTTCTTCCACAGAAAATACAACGATCGATGCAATCTTGGATTGCGTTTACTTGTTTTTATTTAATTAGCCGAGTTAGGTCATTGAATCGTGAAATTTCTAAACGCAGTATGTGATAAAAAAGCAATTACAGGCAATGATGATGTTGAAAAACGATAAAAATTTTAATTAAACTTTTCCTCTTGCAGCGGTGTGTGCTCAAGGTTGCAGCAGAGAGCATGGTGGTTGCTGGAGGCCAGGAACTTGTAGATGTCGAGTTGGTTGGACAGGTCCGAATTGCACGGAGTGCGTTCCTTATCCTGGGTGCGTTCACGGTACCTGTAAAAGGCCGTGGGAATGCAGATGTCAGCAAGGTTGGACGGGAGACCTTTGCGAAGAAAAACTCACCTACTGCGAGGAGCATTCTGACCTGTGTAAAAACAATGGCACCTGTATCAGCATGACGAAAGAAGATGGCAATTACAGGTAATTCATTTAGATTTTCAGGATTGTCTCCTATTCTTCAAATTTTTCATTTCTCTACCCCCATCGATAACTTTCTTCGCAGTTATTTAGTACTTGAAATCTTCAAAATTCTACATTTTGTTGTAAATTTTTTGAAATCTCAAATTCTAAATGATATTTCAATCTTTTTGAAACTTTTAAACCGTCTAAGTATCTTTTAAAATTATTCAATTATTCCTAAAATTTTTTAAAAATTCTGCAAAGTTACAAAAATTGCACTAAATTATCCACGATTTATTTTTGAAAAAATTGAAAATGTTTTGGGATATTTGGAATCTCTTTAAATATTCTCTTGATATTTATTTTTTTCAATGAAAAATCATTTTTAATTTTCCCAGGAATCGTTAAAAAATTGTATTATAGTGCTGACTGAAATTTTCGGTAAGACTAGCGCGAGTGCCATTAAAACTCATTAATAACTTTCAAACGTGATTACTCGTTCAAAAAAGGAGTGACAGCATTTTTCAAAAAACCGTTAGAAGGTTTATAAGATTCCGAGGCGTATGACCACAATAGAGATATTTTTAACGTTTCGAAGGGAATATACCACGTGGAAAGTCCTAAAAAGAAATGGAAGAATTTTTAATGATTTTTGAAAATTTTTTAAAACTTCTGAATGTCTTTTTTAATTGCTTGCATTTTCCCTAGATTTTTTTTGTTGCTGGAGATTTAAAAATCTTGTCTTAAAATCATCTGAGTTTTGGAACTCTTTTGAAATGTTTTGAAATCTTTTACAAATTTGTTCAAAAATGAATTTTTTTAAATAAAACATTACTAAACTTTTGTTTCAGGAATCTGGAGAATATTTGTATTAGAAACTTGAAACCTTTTAAAATTCCTGAAAAGTTTCTACTTTTTTTGTTGACATCCTACAAAATCTGCATTTTGTCTCAAATTTTGTGAAATCTTTTCAGATTTTAAGTTTTTTGAAAATCTTTTTCAAACCTTTAAACCAAATTCTCCTGAAAATTAAATTAAATTCTGCAAAATGAAAGAAATTGCCTTAAAATTTTGCAGAATCTATTTTGACTGTCTAGGAAATCTTTGAAACATTTTGATATCAATCATTTGAAATTTTTCCAGAAGGTTTGAAATCTACATTCTTCTTTGAAATTTTAGGAAATCATTTGAAATATTTTGAAATTTTTCTAAATATCGATTCTGCTAAAATTCAACTTCAAAACAAAAGAAAAAACATTTCCAATTTTCCGAGGTATCTTGATAAAAATTTTATTTTGAGATTGTCAAAAATCTACGTTCCTGAAAATATTATTCATTTTTTTATTATTTAAAATTTTGTTCAACACTACTAAATATTTCTCCAGATAATTCGAATTTCTCCTAAAATTTACAATGCGTTCTACAAAGTTGAATAAATTGCTTCAAATTATTCCGGATTTTTTTACAATATTGGAAATCTTCTGACAATTTTTTGAATATCCTCTTAAAATAAATGTTTCGAAATAAAAAATCATACAAAATTCCCCCAGGGAATCTTAAAAAAAATTGTTGTCTAAAATTTGAAGCTTTTTAAAATAATGTTCGAGATTTTTTCAAATCTTCTTGATATCTTCTGAAATAATTCGTATTTCTCCTATTTTCTTTAGATAGTTTAGATCCTGCAAACTAAAAATAATTGTCTTAAAATTTTGCATATTCTTTTTCGACAATTTTGGAATTTTTTCAAGTGTTTTAAAATATTTTTAAATATTCTCTCAAAATTAATTTTTGAGAATAGACAATCATTTGATATTTGTCTAAGAATCTTAAGAAAATTGTCTTATTTTTATAAAACCTTTCAATATCCTTAGAAAGCTTCTTTTTTCGAAATCTTCAAAAATCTGCTTCTTTTCCTACTTTGTACATTAAGATTGGCCATAATCTCATTTTTTCCATCTGTTTAAAAATGTGAATGGATAATGAAAAGAAATAAATAATTTAAAAATGTTTAAATTCAAAGAATCACTTGTAATTCATTGTAAACTGAATGATTTCACAATTGAAAAAGTTAAAAATTAAACTTAACATTGAAAAAAATGTTGAAGCCAGACATATTTCAAATTGAATTATATCATGTGATATGAAATTTCTTGTATTTCAAGTGTTTGTATAGATATTTTCTCTAAAAATGTATACCATTCCTGGTCATTTCCCGGCCCAGTTATTATTTTCTCGTATTTTTTTCACAGATGCTTTTGTCCACTTGGTTTTACTGGACGCCAGTGTCAAATAGAAATGGCGATGCCAGACATGGAATTAAAGCCTCCAAAGCCAGAGGTAGATCCAGCGGACCCAGCAACGAGCGTTCCAATTTCCGAAATTAAACCAGAAATTCAAGAAGAAGTTCAAGATTTGGACGCGAAACCGCAAGCGGAAACGGGACCAGAAAAGGAAAAAGAAAAAGAAGAAGAAAAGAAAAAAGACGAAACGACAGATAATAATAAGGAGACCACTGCTGAGCCTTTAGGGCCAATTGTTATTACGAACCCTCCGGAAATTGATCCTGCGGCGACGGCCGGAAAGTGGCCTCCAGAACCACCTACCGAATCACCATCCACTGAAAGAGACGCTGAAAATGAAACTTGAGACTAGCTCTTCATTGAACACCACTTTTTAGCATTCACTCGTTTATTATTATTTATTCTTATTTATTTTTTACTCGAAGCAAACACCATTTTAATATTGGGTACCAATTATGTCTACAAGTGCGGCTAAATATTGATCCAGCAGTTTAGGAACTACCACCGTGTCCTAATAGAAAATATTACGTAAATAACATTTTTATTTAAGCATCAAGTCTTAGAGTACAAATGCAGTCAGTTTTTTCATTATTTTGTAATTTATGATAGGGAAAGCCTTCATTTCATTCATATTCATCAGTTATGTTTGTGATTTTGTTGAATGATAGTAGTATTTATTAAACGAAATTTTAGAAATCAAAAACATGTAGAAATAATTTTTCTAGTTTGCTTTTAGTCAATTTTAATTTGATTGACGATTAGAAAATTTGTTATGTTTATTAGGCAAAATGATACCTGATACCCGACGATGTATCGTGCCTTAGAAGATTATGTAACATGTAATTCATCTCTAAACCGACAATGTTTAAAAATCTTATTCAGTAGAAGGGGTTATGTGTGATTAAAAATTGCAAGTGCTTCTATCTCAAATACCAGATAGGAGATTCATTAGAAAGTGGAAAAAATATTTTCGAGAAATCACCTGAGTATAAAGTTTAAACCAGTTGTTATACATATTTATCACATGCATTAAGAATATCGCATATCGTTTTTGAGGCTGGATTACACGTCCTTCGTTTTGTAATACGAGACCAATCGCGCGCCTGAGTACGCGTGCTTTCATAATTGGAAATATTTTGTAATTATCTTTCAACATTTTTTTGCAGTTCGCACCAATTTGAATTTATCTGAAATAATCCGAAAAAAGTTTTCAATCCTCTTCAACCCTTCTCAATACGTGTTTCAACCCCAAATTAAAATCGAATGGATCAAAGGCTCACTTATCAATCGTTTTTCTTCCGTGTGTGTGTGTCAAATTCAATCCGAACCCATACTGAATTTATATTTTAGTTCGCACCTCAGAAATCCTGCTGAATCCGTAGAACTTCTGGAATTTAATCAGAACAAATCTTACCTAATCCGATACCAATCCGAATGAATAAGTGTGAATCCAAAACCAATCCGAATGGAGCTCACACCAATTGGAAACAAAATTTCATTCCTTCTCAATCCGATGCCCAATATGAATGAATCGGAGACTCATCCCAAGCAAGTTTCAAAATCTTCAATGCTTCCAAGTCCGTGCGCTCGATCCGAGTGAATCAGAAACCTATCCACCCAACTTCTAATCGGTTTCATTTCGGGCACCTAATCCGATGAGTCCGAGGCTCGCCAAAAAAGCCTTTTCAATCCTTCTCAATTCTCACACAAATATCGACTTCAATCCGATTCAATCTGCCGAATGAATCTGTCCTCTTCTAGAATATCCTTACAATCTTGACAGTTTTCACGTATTATGTAATCTTTTCCGGAAATCTCAAAATGCACCAAATGTCGTCAATATTATTACTAATTGTTATTTATTATTAATTTTTCAAGTGTTTTCGTATCGCTCACTGTTTTCGAGATAATTCAAATTTTTGATTTTTTTCTTCTGAAAATCCTTTTACTGGATTAGTTTGTGGTAGCCGAGGACCACCCCTTGTGATAAAACCCTGAAAATTTCTTCAGTTCCACACATGTATCTCATCGGTTTCGAGATAATTCAAAACTTGTTTGTATACCTCGGAATTTTTTTTATTTTCGGGCATCTAATCGTTTTCGAGATAACTCAAAATTTTTATTTTTGAAATCTTCCTCACCGCTTACGAGATAAATTTTCAAATTTTGTTTGAATTTTTCAAATCTTTTTATTGTGTTAGTTCGAGTTTATCGAAAACAATCACTCTCTGCAAATTTCTTAATGTTTTGTTAGTTTTTACGTATCTCTGAGCTTTTTCAAGATACCTCGAAAATTTTTCAATTTTGAAAATCTTTCTATTCACTTAATTCAATTTCGTTTCGCGTATATCTCAACACTTTCAAAATAATTACTTTTTCTTTTGATCTTTAAAATTTGATTCCTGATTTAGGTAGGGATGTTCGAGGACCATCCTCATTCAAGAAGCCCAGAAAATGTTGTCAGTTTTTCACGTATCTGCCATCGTCTTCAAGATGACTCAAAATTTTGATTTTGTTTTTAATTTTGAAAATATTTTTTACAGGTCCTTTTTCACAATTTCTTTTCTTTCCTTTGTTTAGAGAAACTAACAATGAATTTCACCCAACTGATAACTAACTCAACTCAAACACACTTATTTCTATTCTCAATTTTTCAACTATTTTATTAATTTATTATAATAATTTATCCAGAAATGTGGACTCTTTTGAAAATTTTGCCTACTTGAATTATCGAGTTAACGAATCATTTTTACATCATCGACTTATCAAATCTTGTTCTCGACAGCTGATTGGCTGATTCTTCTGTGACTAATGTTAGATGTCAATTGTTAACTATGAAGTTAGCCCAAATGCATGTCCTTTTTGTAATGGGATATCGTACATGATTAATGCATTTAAAAAAAGGTTAATTCCAAAATAAATAGAAAATTATCTGTACATCTTTCAAATTAATTTTCGATTCAAAAAGGTCAATCTTAATTTTAACATAAGAAAAAAATTGAGATTCAGAAATATTTTACATATGACTTTAGTTAAAAATGATGGAGGATATATAATGTATATTATCACAGATTGACACAGAAAAAGGATATTTCCAGAAAGAATTTTAGAAAGTTTTCTCTCCATGATCACTCTATTCCAAACAATACTAGGGTTATAAAAAATTTTATACGCCGCAGGCATGATTTGAGCGTATTACGTGCCTGTTTTCAGGAACTTAAGTAGCCCTTTATTGGTCAGTGGTGGAAGGAGTACAATAATGGCCTCATTATTGTACTGTACAATAATGGGGCCATTATTGTACTGCTCCCACCACTATCCACTATCCATTATAGTCCGCGTATCATTGGAGCATTGAAGAAATACTTATCGTACTTGATAAACCAACAGATAAAGGGGGAGGTACAGAGGGGTGTCGGTTTGGGGTGGGGGGTGGGGGTGGTGGGGGGGGGGGGGGTAAATGTTTGAAATTTTTCGAAAATTTGAGAATTTTGATTTTTTTTGCAAATTTCGGAAATTTTCGAGAATTTTGAAAATTTTGGAAAATGTTGAGAATTTGAAAATTTCGAAAATTTTTGAAAATTATAGAATTTTTTACAATTTTTGAAAATTTTAGAAATTTTGAAAATTTTTGAAATTTTGAAAATTCTTGAAATTTTTCGAAATTTTGGAAATTTTTGGATATTTTTGGAAATTCAAGAAATTTTTGAAAATTATAGATAATCGGGGGTAAAAAACTTGAAAATTATGCCCTTGGTGTATAAAGTATAATGTGCACCATGGAACTACGTCGGTCATTACGCCTTGTGTGTTTGCAATACTCGTCTCCGCCTCGCGCTTCGCGCTCGTCTACGACTTGTATTGCAAACGCACACGCGGCGTATAATGACCGACTTAAGTTCCTTGGCGCACAATGTACTATTATAGAGCTCTTGAATTGTCAAATTCAGTTTTTCATGGAAAAAAATATTGAACTGTGTAAAAAAATTCTTTTTCTCAATCATTATCGATTTGATTCTATCGAAAAACATGTGCATAATAAAATAAATTATATAAAAAACAAAAGCAATAATCTATATAAAAGAAATAGTGAAGATTATAATACATTCAGCACAATTGTTCTATTTTATTTTGAAAAAGTTTCGAAGATTTTTATATAAATCCGACAAACCATAATTGTTTTCACAGAAGTCCTAGATATTATTTAGTCCTCTCGCAAAGCTTAAAATCACACATGATCATGATTTTGATTGGGATGATGTTAAAATCCATTATCATGAGAAAAATCGTGATGTTATTCAAATGTTTTGTTATAGTAATGATAATAATGCTATTTAAATAATAATCCGATCGAAAAATCATCGAGATGTTATTTATAAAGAGAGAGGGTAACAAAGCTATTAATTTGAAAAATAATCTCTCAAGATACAACAAAGTATGGGATGGTGTTACAAATTTGATGAATTAATTTCTGTTTCTTACTATTGAAAGGGTTCTTCATAGCAAAATTACTCTCTCACCAATAAAAAAGAGAATTAGACTTAATTACCTTTTTGATAAATGCCTATATATTTCTTATTTTCAGGCATTTTGTTAATTTTAATTAGCATAATTTTCAATTGTTCAAAATTGGTAGTTTTCCTTTAAATGATCCCTGATAAGGAGGTTTGAATTGGCCTCAAAACATGTTGGTTCCCTGGTAGCATAAAAAAGACGGAAAGAATAAGGAAAAAATGAGAGGTTGTTTCTGGTTGACTCTTTCCTTTTTCTCCCTCTTTTTTTCCTTTCTGATGTATTTGTCTCTAATGAGCCAGAAATGAGATCGTTTGGAAATCTAATTTTGAACTGTTAATTTTTGTCATGCTCTGATTTTCTTGCATAAAATGATTCATAGAAAAGTAGATTTCATTTCGATCTTCGAAACAAAACAAAAAATGAAGAATGCATATCTTGAAAACATTAAAATACAAGTCCATTGATTCTTGATTCTTGATGGTAAATAAGATATATGTTCTAAAATACCCACTTTCGACCAAGTAGTTCTGACCCGACTTCGAATAGGCCACACAAAACTCACACATAAGCACATCCTTGAAAAATCCGATCCTCCCCAATGTGATCAATGCAACGTCACGATCAACGTAAAACATCTCATTATTGAGTGCAGGAAATACAGTGATACCCGACATAAATTGGGAATACCAGTCTCTCTTCAAGAAGCATTAGGACAACCCACGCAAGCCGAAAAAACAGTCAAATTCTTAAAAGAAATCAATTTGTTTTCTCAGATTTAATCAAATTCTCCATATTAACAAATTTTTCCAAACAAGTTTTACAATACTAACCATTTTTTCCTGACAGATGAATCTATCAATATTGAACAATAATTTTACAATAGCATAAATCCAATTCTTAGCAAAACTGTTCCCGTCGCTAATTACTTAGCTGTAGATGCGACGTTAAATAAAGCTTCAAAACAAAACAAAAAAAAATACCCATTTTCAAATTGAATCACGATCCTTCAGCAAATTATGTAGTGACCTTAAGAACAAAATTACATAGTAGATTGCTACACATAAATTATTTATGGATCCTTAACTGATACAAAAAGTGAGTGACTTATATTTTATTGAAACACTTGAATATATTATTTTATGCCATAGAATGATGATTGCTAATTTGAGAAACATATTTTGATTGCAATTTCTAATGATCATAGTTTCAAATAATAATATATTATTGTTCTAAAATTAAATGTTCTTGAAGCTTTCTGAATACTACAGAAATTTGACGTAACGCTAGCTAGTAACAAAAATAATAATATTGATGATAAAATACCACTAGAGGACATGATAGATAAAATATGGATATGTCAAAATATTGTCTTCCCTAATTGAAAAAAATGTATCTGGATTTAGGTAAAATTCATTTAAACTTAAGACCATAATCGATGTTCTCGCACTAAATTAAGAAAAATTTCCATACACCCTAAATGTTGTTTTACAATAAAACTCAAATAATGATGAACTATCGCTATATTCTTATAGCGTTTTAAAGTAACTTTTCATGGAATGATATCAAATTCCCTTCCATTTCCCGGGTTTCTCCCGGTTCCTCCGATTACTAGGATTTGAAGACATTTTTAAGCATTTTGAAAAATTGAGAATCCTTCTGATTTGGAACAAGCAATTTTTGAAGAGAATTATAATTTTGAGTTGTAACATCAGATAATTTTGTATGATTTACAATTCTGATTTACCACAGTGAATTTTTAAAAAGAATTTCAATCCTCAATTTGAACAAAGATTTTTAAAATTTTCCTTCCTCTAAATAACAATAACAATTATTCTCGAAAATTTCCTGCTCAAAGTGAGAATTTTATCAACAAGAATTTATCAACAATATTTTCCATTATAATTCAGAAATTTTCAAATTCAGTTCCTCCAGATTTGAACAAAATTAGATAATATTTGAAATTTACGTTTTTTATATTATATAGATTTCTTTTCAGCATACATGTATCTAAAACATGAACAAATGTTTTTTGTCCAAAACTCTTGAATAGATTAGTCGTTTTTGACATGCACAACCTCAAGTCGCTGAAAAATATTTTCGATAAATTGGTTGTTAGAAAATATTAATTTCCTGTTCCTTATAGGGCTATTTAGTCCTAGGAACTTTTCATGCATAAATACTAATTCAAATAAAAATTTCCTTGCTTGAACCCTCAAGAGATTTTAAAACAACCCTTACAATAAATTCAACAACTTCCCCTCGTAGAATATGTTTTGCACGTTCATTGTAAATGGATTTCCGACCCTAATATTTATTTTTAAAATATCTTTTTTGTCCCATAGTTAGAGTGTACCAATAGTGGGTCTTTAGATTAACCATTAAGTTTGAATGAAATTGACACTGATTGTCATATTTTTTATTTTCATGACTGTAATGTGGCAACGTGACAATAGATAAAACCTTGAGGTTCTACAAGTATTTATTTTACATACTTTATTTGATAAATTTGACATATTTAGACAATGTATATATTTTACAATAAGATTGAAATTACGCGAAGACATTGCATTAAACAACCTATTGATGGCATAAACTCATTTTGACCAAGAAATACGATATCTAAACAATTACCTACTTATATTATTATTGAGTAAATTACTTTTCATACGTCAGAACATTGAATAAATAATTATTTTGGCTCCATGGTATATTGATACTAATAATATAGTATGCATTGAATATACTGTAGAGGGAGGCCCACCGTACTTTTTTCTTTCAATTGAAGAAATAATTATGTACTATAAATTATTATAATCTGATTTTACAGTTCTTAGCAGCGAAGTATGGCTTGCACAATAATCTTTATAAATAGTTTCTTAAACCCATTGTTTTTTAAAATGTGTTGATGATAAGCATATAGTTATTTTGTGTCAACATTCTTAATCCTAATTGAATAGAGAAATCGTTAGTTAATTTATAAGCGGATCAATTAATTCCAATTTTTAAATTTTTTATCTTGTACTGATTATTACACCGCACACATGAATATAACTATACTATGAATTTGGCCTCACTGTATAAGTATATCAACGAATTTATGTTCAAAGATTAAGTGAGGAATATGTAGGAGAGGGGAAAGATTTTAGATCAATATAGAAGATACGTGTTGTTTATTCAAACAACATACTCCTCCCACAAAACCACTCCGAGTCGGGTCGCTGATCAATCACTCTAGCCGTCATCCCAGGTGAAGAGTTTTACAAAGCCATTGTACATCATGGTTCATATGCATAAATACACAAACTGACTAATAAGCCATTAGAGTGATCCGCACTCTGTACTTGAACCGCATGCACTCAGCAAAGCTGTTCCTGAGGCTCATGAATATCCAAAATCTTTCGTTTCAGGGTTCATCACCCCGCTGACACTCTTTCTAATCATACCTTTCTTATAAACAATTGTCTGTCACAGATCCCTATGCTGTCATACATCTGTGTTGCGTTATCAATATTTCGGTGTAAAATAGTAGATCACTGATATGAAAATCTATCATCGGGACTTGGTGTTAGGATCGTTTCTTCCCTGGTTAAAAAGTTTTAGGAAACAATTATTTGAATTGTAGCTTAGGGGCCATTCAAGTCTTACGTAACGCACATGAGGAATTCAATAGTATAATTCTCTTTGTCTTTCATATAGTCTATTTTTTTTGTAGTTATGTCTCATATAGATACATAAAGAAAAATATTTTCTAATTCTAGATTTCTGGGGCCAAAAAGGTATTTCAAAAAATAATAGCATTACGAGTATATTAAAAGTAATTTCAGTATATAAGAATCTGGTTTGAAGAAGATTTTTTTGTCTTTCGACATATAGTGTTATTATTGCTTTGAAATGGTATTGTCATATATTTATCAATGAATATTATTCGGTTGGTAAAATTAGTCATAATAATTTGAGTCATTCAAATTTTCTTCAAAATTTTCAGTGCTATCTAACGTTTGGGTTGACTATTCTCACTGGACAGCCTTGAATAGAATTTGCACCGATAATTCCGTCGAGAAATGAGATGAGATGAGACGATTAAAACAAAAGAGAGAATCAGATTCTCAGTTTTTGAGAATACTTCTCGAGCGACTGAAATGAGCAAGGCAACCGAATATTTCGCATCATTATGCAACACTACCGACTTTGTCGAAAAGAAATTGAATGACCCAATAGTCATTTTTTATTGTAAAAATGATCTATTTATTATTGTACGAACATATAAATTCAGCATAATATGGATTTAATACATTATACATTAAAGGCGTGCAAACAAAGAAGCCCTCGGAGCTCAACTTGCATTTTCTATTTTTTTGTTTCTTTTGGATATAAAATGAAACATGTGGAAGGAGAAGTAGGATAATATTTAGAGGCTTATCATCGCGAATTTGTCTGCTTTTACAGAAAAATCATTTTTTGTCGAAAAATGCAGATGTCAAAATACGATTCATATAAACCGCAATTTGACAAAAATAATCATTTTACATGTTTGCATGAATTGTTTTTTAAAAAAACGAACCAAGAAATGAAAGTCAAGAAGAATCAGTAGATGTGTGTTTTCGGCATTCTGCTTTTTTTTAACAATGTATGTTCTACTATGAACTTTTCAATTTTCAACTGCTCACTTTTAAAAAATTAGAATCGCACAAAGTATGTCCAGTTGCACACCGTTTTAGACCATGGTTTGATTTGCAATCAATTTAAAAAAAAGGCATATATTGAACCAAATGTTCTGTTTGTCGATATACACTATACAGTAACTGACAGGTACATGTAATACACTGCAGGAAATTGCATGAGACACGACATCCGGAGTTTGTAAAAGGATTTCGCCCTGAGGTTTTTAGGGTGGTGACTACGTAGAAAAGACGTAGAAGGTGGTCTTGAAGTCTTGAGCTACCAAGTCATAAACTCTACCGGTTTCGGTTGAATGACCACATGTTCTGTATATATGCACACTAATGCAACCCACGTATCTCATACGATACACTGGGCCTTTATTATCTTACGTAATCTTACGCATGTGCATAAATACTTTTTCCTACTGATACCGAATTATACGTACAATATACATATGAGATATTCTAATCTAATGAGCATCTTGAGCTTTTTCTCTTTACTCTTCTTTTTTAGAATTATGCTTTGAAACCTCAAAACATATGAGCAACGATGGGAGCGTGCGACCCGCGATTTCAAATTCACCCCCGACTTACAGGGTTGATTACTCAAAAAGTATGGCCCGCAGAGGAAAAATTCATACTAGTATTCTTATTGTAATTTGCAAAAACTATTTGTCTGTAAAAACTAATTTTTTTCGATGCACCCTTTCCAAAATAAACGTCAAAAGCCATTTCTTGGGTGATCTTATCCTTCATTTCGTGTCCAACTTATTTCATGTTATCTAACAATGCCTTAGGACCTTAGGTCACATGCATGGGGAATATTGAAAATTTATTTTAGGTTTATTTTGTTATGAACATTTAAAAAATTCCGAAAGCCATTTCGATTTTTTTACCCTTGAATTCATTATCAGCAACCCCAATATACATATACTCACTATTTTCGTGGCTTCGAAAATTGATTGTTGGGAATTCTTTGTTTAAAAAATTTAATAACAAATAGCAATGAGGCTGCTTATTTTTATCTTTTTATTACACATCTCTTGCAACACAATGCAAAAGTTTAATTCAAATCGATGAAATGTTGCTGGGTTCTGAAGTTTTTCATTTTCAATGTCTCTTCTTTTTAATTTTTAACTCCTCTAAATGAAACAGAACTTAAATTTTTACAGAAATTCAATTCAAAAAGATTCAATAGAGTTGACATGGTAACCATATCCAATGTGCTGGGTAAATCCTAACGCATGAAGTTAATTTTTGGTGCAGGTAAAGATTACTCTGAAATCGCTATAAAGATTACATTTTGTTTTTTCTGTGGTTATCATAATAGAAAAAATCAGCAATACAACTGAAACCAGATTTTTCGAAAAAAATGCTAGTTCCGGCGATTTCGTTTCGATAGAAATAATATAACCATTATACAAATGGTACAATGCAGGTGATTGTGCTTACCTGTTTCACGTGAGCACTTATCTCTTTCAATTTATCACTAGACGTAATTTCATTCTTATCGTTCTCAGACCATTTTTAATCGATGATTTTCAATTGATTATGCAACGTTTGACTTTCTCACTTTCGAAGATTTTACTCTAACGTAATGTCTGCAAAAATTCTTGTGACATAATCGATGATCTCATTGAATTACGAAATTTTTCTGAACCTGAATATTGTTTTGAAAATAGCATTAAATCTTAAACAATGACGAACTGAAGCGATATCGTAAAATGGGACGCAAAAATTTGAGGACAGCATTCGACTAGGACTAAAAAAAGAATTGAATATTGTTTCAAGATCAAGTTTTTGATTTTCCTAAAGATAATAGATTGTTTTTTTCTTTGTGAAGATAAATCATATAATTCATTTTTTTGCATTATAGAAATAAGCTTTCACTTTAAATATTATCAGACAATATTGTTTCAGTCAATACTGCTGAATAAATTAAACAGTCACTTGAAATGACTGACTTTCAGTCAGGAGAAGTGACTAATTTGTCTGCTGTAATAAATTATTTATAAATCAAAATTCTTAAATAAATTCTTACATTGAATGAAGGCCGTAAATATGTGTACCGAAATTTATGTACCTACAGCTGGATATTTTCGGTATGAATTCTAGGGGAAGGGACTATTTGCTTTCGATACAAGTAGCCGAATTTTTCGGTACACGTGGACTATTCATTTAACGAATGACTGATTTAATATGTGAAATTTACTGATAATATCATTGAAAATGATAAGATACATTCGTTTTTATTGGTAGAAAATAAATTTTCTAGGCTCAAAATTATTCATTTTCTTGGTTGCATTCAACTGATTGTCATTTAGAGTTAAAATATTTTTTGGTTGAAATATATCAACTATTACATTTTTCGTTAAGAATTTATATTTTTTTGATGAAAAGTCAATCACTTTAGTTGAAATTAATTATTTTTGTTTGAAAATCAATTTTTTAAATTAATAATTTAACTTTTTTATTTGTTTGAAACATGATCTTTTTCAGTTCAAATAAATGTAATTTGGTTGAAAATTTAATTATTTTGTTAGAAAATTAGTTTTCTACTTGAAATTAATTTTGGTAATTGAAATTTTTACTATTCCATTTCGTGGTTGAAAATTGTTCTCTTATAGTTAAAAAGTGAATTATTTGTTTAATGACTAAACTATTTTGTTAAAAATTTGTTTTCTTTGTTAAATTTCACGGTTTTTTGGAAATTTTAATAAAAAACTTTTTGGGTTGAAGTATCAACTGTATCTGTCTTAATACACTAATCTTTTGTTTCGTTGAAAATTGAACTATTTGGTAAGATAGAACTGTTCTCGATTTAAAATTAACATCTTTCTTGGTTCAAATAAAAAAAGATTTTTTCCCAAAAATTCAGATCTTTTTTGGTTGAAATATTAGTTAAAACATTTTTCTGTTGAGAATTCAAATTTTTTATTGAGAATTTTACTGTTTGGTTGAATGTTTACCTGCTTTGTTCAAAATTTCATTTCTCGTTAAAGTTTCATCACTTTAGCAGAAAATTTATGTTTTTGATTGAAAATTCAATTATTTGGTTGAAAATTTATGTATTTTTCTGAAAATTTCTCTTTAATGTAGAAATCAAATTCAAGATTCATGATTTCAGATGAAAATTCATCTCTTTGTTTGAAGACTGATCTTTTTCAGTTGAAAATCAAACTTTTTTGTCCGAAAATTATTATTTTTGTTGAAAATTCGTATTTTCAGTAGAAAATTAATCTTTCTGGTTGAAAATTCATCTTTTTGGTTGTAAATTCAACTACTTGGTTGAAGATTGAAATATTTTGTTAAAAATTCGTTTTTTCTATTGAAGATTAATTTTGCTAACTGAAAATTTAATGACACCATTTTTGGTTGAAAATTGATCTTTTTTATTTTCAAATTCGAAAATATTGGATAATTTAAAACCACTTACTTAATCTCTTGCGATCATCTCAAGTGACACTCTTCTTCATGCATTTCTTATAAACTATTCATCGCCATACTTTTCGGTCCTAGCATACATCTCTGGCTTCCTTCACGACCATGCATTTTTTCATGCAGGCTCTTGTGTTTCTATGGCTTCTTATGTCTCTTCGAATTAGGGTCTCGTTCACACATTCTAACTATTCTTTGCGCGGTCTCCCTCTGGGCACGCTGCCATTCACTTTACCTTGATACACTTGTTTTAGTGATGCATGTCGATCATTTTAACATTTTTCAAAAATCTCATCAGATTAAATTAAAAACTTGTACACCATACTCATCACATCCAGACGAACGATCACTCAATCGAGATGATCGTCTCGTCTCGATCGAATTTTTTCATTGCATATTCTTGATCTCCATTACATTTCAGTTCCATCCAACTATGTTTCAAGCAAATCTCGATTTTGTCCAAAAATGATCGATATGCATCACTAACTTGTTTCGTTAGCCGGTCATCTTTCATTCTTTCAACTTGCCCAAACCATTTCAACAAATTTCTTTCACATATGTTAACTATTGTCTTCTCTACAGCATATTCATTGAGGATTATCTCGTTACTCATTTTGTACATTAGTGTTTTACCGCATATCATGCGCAGGAATTTCATGTTGATCGCGTTAATTTTACTCTTATCCATTTCTTGGTAGGTCCAGTTTTCTCTGTATTGTCCTCTTTGAATCAGTCAAAATTGACTACGAATGAATCACTTTTGGCTGTGATTCAAATTTAGAGTGTTCGTTTTTGAAACTGCACCAGGAACATGTCAAGCCATGACGTTTTGACTGTTTGAACTAGTTTCAAACCAAAAATATAATATGAAAAGTAACCTTGAATAGTGGTCGTTATTTCCAGACATGAAAATTACTCTTTTATAAGGTTATACATTTACTGAGAATAAACGCGTGTTTTTTTGTTGTCACTCATCATATTTATCGATTTTGTACTCCAGAATAACAATATAGATATGCAATTTATGATATAAAATCACTTAGTATCACTCAAAATCTATTTTTTCTTTTTTATTGAGGGTGGACAACTCAACCCCACACTGAGGGATAAATACGGACACAGTTTCAACTCTAAAAACTAGTAACTTATCGCTAAATCTGAAATTTCAAGTTTAAGATACGGAAGAGGAAGAGTTAGACATTATATATGTGAAGCATTAATATTTATTTTACTGCTAATTTTAATTCCTCCGTATGATGAATGTTGAGAAAACATTAAAAGAACGTCCCGCTTAGCCCAGTCTTACGGTATTCTTATAGCGTTTTAAGCTTACTTATATAAAAACCTTTTAAATCAAAATTTCATGACAAGATGTGACATGACCTCGTTCAGTAAAATGTCTTTCGTTTTGGAAAAGAACTTTCTGTATCACAAAAACAGAAAGTTAATGCAATTTCTACGCCACACATTTCAACAAATTGGTTTGCTGTCACTAGGCTTTCCAAATTGATCCTCTGCGTACACAATCGTCACGTTTTGTCTCCAAATTAAGATGTCCATAAAGATTAAGATGTCGTTGAATTACATAAAGGCTCCGTGTCCGCAAAAAGAAAAAGGCTCTATGTTCAGAATTTAATCCATGTACTTATGTGAATTATATGTTCATGCATAAAATACGAAATTAAAAACACTTTTAGGCTATATGCACACAAAATATTCAATAATATTATTATTCATAATCATTATCATTCATTATTATTATCAAATATTATCTCTCCTATAAAATAAAATGGCTTGCTGAGGATAATGGTCCCCTATCGAAACCTTGCGTATTCTAAAAATATATATTTGTCTAGAAGAGTCATAAAGATACCGAAAAAAGTATATATTTTGTCGTTTTCAACATTTTTATTATTAATTATGATTAACTAATTATCGCCAACGGCGATACCACGCTGAAAACACCAGTTCTCGTAAGATAACTAAAGTTAAGCAGTGTTGGGCGCGTTTAGTACTTGAATGGGTGACCGTTCGGGAATAGTCCGTGCTGTTGGCCCGTCGTGGGTGTGGTGAGCCCACACTAGTAGTACTAGTAATAAATAATCCACCTAGAAACACTACCCGAATCGGGTAGTGTCGCGCCTACCCCGAAAGGGAAATGGCCTAATGGTATAAAAAAAAAACTAAAAAAAAACTATTCAATTATCGAGAACATTGCTGTTTTCCCCCTTTTATTTCTGTCAATGAAAACAGATTAGATTCTTATATACATATATTATATACAATAATTGAATGTGTAAGAGATACTGGTTATATAAATCAAAATGACTAAGTTAATTAGTGAAAGTTACTAATTACGTCATTCTAAATGACTGATTTTATCAATGGAAGTTACAGTTTGGATCATTCTGAATTACTGATTCGTTCAGTGGACGTTACTGGTTGGATCAATTCGTTTTTACTGATCGAACATTTTTTCATAGCATATCATTTTTTATTGAGAATTTATATTTTTTGTTAAAAATTCAACTACATAGTTCCTTCTTTTTGTTTAAGCATTAATGATTTTAGTTGAAAGATCATTTTTTGGTAGACTAAATTTTTGTAACTCAAAAATTAACTTGTTCCATTCTTTGGTTAAAAATTGATATTTTTGAGTTGAAAACAAGTATGTTGTGGAAAATTATATTTTAGCTGAAAATTATATTTTAGCTGAAAATTTAATTATTTGGGTGAGGATTCAACTATTTCATTCAAAATTGGTCTTTTTCAGTTGAATGCCAATGTTTTAAAATTTTTTGAATAAATTCTTCTTTTTAATGGAATTTCAACTACTTGGTTGAAAGTTGTAATACTTTGTTGAAAATTCATTTATTTTGGTTAAAGATTCATCATTTTAGTTGACAACTCATCTCTATTGTGGAAAATTGAACTATTTCGTTGAAAACTCGTTGCTTTTTTGTGTGAAAATTAATTTTTTTCACTGAAAATTTATGTACTTCATTTTTTATTAAAAATTCAACTACTCAGTTGAAATTTCATGTATTATGTTAAAAAATTCGTTTTTATTCTTAAATTTTTCTGGTTGAATTCAAACGTATTTAAAATTAAAATCTTTTTGGTTAAAATGTCAATTTTTAAATTTAATATTGAAGTATGTTTTGTGGAAATATCAGCTAATACATTTTTGATCGATAATTGATTTTTTTCGTTACAAATTAGTTTATTTTTAAATAATGTTTTAAACTGCAAATTAGGGTATTTCATTTTTGGTTTAAAAATGATCTTTTTTAGTTACAAATTCAACTAGTTTTTTTTTTTAATTCATGTACTTTGTTGAAAATTTGTCTTTTTTTTTGTAGAAAATTTATCTTCTAATCACGAATTTCTTTTTGACAATTCAAATACTTGCTTGAAAATTTAACTGCTTTGTTAAAAATGAATTTTTTGATTGTTTGAGACTCATCATTTCAGTGGAGAATTCATCTCTTCGGTTGTAAATGGATCCTTTTAGTTAAAAATTTGACTATTCTGTTGAAAATTCGTTTTTTTGTTCGTTTTTTTCTTATTGAAAGTTTTTTTTTTTTTTATTTGAAAATTCTTGTATTTTTCGTGAAACATTTAACGAAAATCAAAATCAGCGATATGTTTTCAACCTTTAAAAGTTGATCTACTTTTTTGAAAATTCGTTTTCTTTTTTTTTCAAATAATTTTTTGTAACTAAAAATTTAACTATTAAAATTAATCTTCTTGGTGCAAACTTTTTTTTTTTTACAATTCAACTACTTGGATGAAACTTGAACTACTTCTTTGAAAATTCATTTCGTTGGTTGATAATTAATCTATTTTAGTTGAAAATTTTAATATTTTGTTGAAGAGTCGTCTTTTTTTTTGTCGAAAATTAATACTTTTTTATTTGAAAACTCTTGTATTTTTGGTGAAAAAATGCACTGCTTGGTTGAAAGTTGATCCACTTTGTTGAAAATTGTTTTTTTTTTCAATTAGCTTTTTTGGATTTTGGAAATGCTATAACTCTGATAATATTTTTTTGTCGAAAAAAGTTGTAAAGATACATTGTTTGTATTTGCGAGTACAATACGAATAGCCGAATATAGAATTTTTTAATTTTGCAAAAAACTGGTCTCAAAATTTTTTGACACACAACTTCGTAAAACCGTTTCTTTTATTCATAACCTTCTCATTATGATGAGAATGTAAAAATCAACAAGATTTCATGACTATATTCGTATGCAGAGTTCGTGAAAGAATGGATTTCCATTTGAACCGAAATTTCTATTTTTTGGGCCAAAAAACCTCATTTTTGGAATTTCGAAAATTAAAATTTTTGTAAAAATCTAAATTTTGTTAAAACCCTTTCTTCACAAAATCCGTATAGAAATATACTAATAAAGTCTTCTCGAAGAGTTATCATGCTCACTGCAAGTAATAATAAAGAAACATGTTTTGCGGCGGCCATATTTCGCCCAGTTTTAAACATTTTTTAATGAAAAAGTACCCAAAAATATGGAGTAATTGATCCTTTTTTTTGACGCCCCTATAAATACTTAATAAATTCTGACTTTTTTAATTTGACCCAGATAACAAAATCAATCAAGTAAATAGTATAACAGAATCAAGTTTCGTGTAATCGAAACGATACCATAGGCCAAGGCGGACAAGTTGGCAAAAAAATGTGCAAAAAGAAGAACACTAGCCACAATATTCTGAAGACTAGGACCCAGTTCTCATCAATCCAACGAGTTTTCTAGATCAGCCGAATCTGGTTCGCTGATCCGTTTTTTGATTGGTCCCAGAAGTCACGAAATTTACATAATGAGGCAACAACTGATTTCATCAGCAATTTTTTCCACTTTTTGCAAAAATGTTGTCAACACTAATTAACCTTTAAGTATGGACGTGATTTTATTTTTGCACTAGCAGGGACCTGAGGTCTCAGAGGCCGCTGTACATATTGATATCTAATTAAATAAGTAAAGAATTTTTTTATATCTCAATCATTCAAGTATATTAAGGGACTTTAATATAAATATTATTATATTAAATATTATTATAAATATATTCGGTTCTAGGATACATAAATCCTTTTGGTCACATAGTTCGTTTTTTGGGTTTAAATTTTGTCGGCCAGTGTTATTAAACAAATTTTTTAATTTTTTAAATGTTTTCAAATAATAATGAATAACTTCGAGTTGAAAGCGCTTGAAAAAACAAGTATTGAATGATTCCGATTTCAAAAAATTCCAATTCAAAATAGTTTAGATTAGGTGAATTTTTGAAAAAAGGACATAATAATTGAAAATTTGAAGTTATTGAAACTGAAAAATCCTCAATCAGAACCCGCGTGAAAAAAGTTTGCATGGCTCACGCATGGCAATAAACTTGGAAATATCTGGCTAAAGCATGGATCATGCATGGCAATACACTTGGAAATATCTGGCTAAAGCATGGGTCACGGCTGAATGATAGCATGACTAAAGCCTTGCTCGTGTCCATCTTCCATGCTTGGGACACGCTAAACACAAATTAATATTTTCAAGAATATGTAAGTTTGCCAATAACCGACACATCTCTAAATGGTAAATCCACGGCCCGGGTGCACCAGAACGTGTACCAGGTCGTTCAAGACGTCATCTACGAGAACTTTTTCAAAATTTAAATTGCGGCAACAGCCAAAATAACGACCAATGGTGAGTCGACGATCAGGATGCTTCGGATCGTGCACCAGGTCGTTCAAGACGTCATCCACGAGAACTTTTTCAAAATTTGAATTGTGGCAACAGCCAAAATAACTACCAATGGTGAGT
>CAKNXH010000217.1:490472-512497 GCA_932178445.1 Andricus quercusramuli | reverse complement strand
AGCATCTTGATCGTCGACTCACCATTGGTAGTTATTTTGGCTGCTGCAACAATCCAAATTTTTGAAAAGTTCTCGTAGATGACGCCTTGAACGACCTCGAGCACGATCCGGAGCATCCTGATCGTCGACTCACCATTGGTATTTATTTTGGCTGTCGCCGCAATTTGAATCTTGAAAAAGTTCTCGTAGATGACGTCTCGAATGACCTGGTGCACGATCCGGAGCATCCTGATCGCCGAATCACTATTGGTAGTTATTTTGGCTGCTGCCACAATTCAAATTTTGGAAAAGTTCTCGTAGATGACGTCTTGAACGACCTGGTGCACGATCCGGAGCATCCTGATCGTCGACTCACCATTGGCATTTATTTTGGCTGTCGCCGCAATTTGAATCTTGAAAAAGTTCTCGTAGATGACGTCTCGAACGACCTGGTGCACGATCCGGAGCATCCTGATCGCCGAATCACTATTGGTAGTTATTTTGGCTGCTGCCACAATTCAAATTTGGGAAAAGTTCTCGTAGATGACGTCTTGAACGACCTGGTGCACGATCCGGAGAATGCTGATCGCCGACTCACCATTGGTAGTTATTTTGGCTGCTGCCACAAATCAAATTTTGAAAAAGTTCTCGTAGATTTCGTCTTGAACGACCTGGTGCACGATCCGGAGCATCCTGATCGTCGACTCACCATTGGTAGTTATTTTGGCTGCTGCCACAAATCAAATTTTGAAAAAGTTCTCGTAGATGACGTCTTGAATGACCTGGTGCACGATCCGGAGCATCTTGATCGTCGACTCACCATTGCTATTTATTTTGGCTGTCGCCGCAATTTAAATCTTGAAAAAGTTCTCGTAGATGACGTCTTGATCGACCTGGTGCATGATCCGGAGCATCCTGATCGTCGACTTACCATTGCTATTTATTTTGGCTTTCACCGCAATTTAAATCTTGAAAAAGTTCTCGTAGATGACGTCTTGAACGACCTGGTGCATGATCCGGAGCATCCTGATCGTCGACTCATTATTGGTAGTTATTTTGGCTGTTGACGCAATCTAAATTTTGAAAAAGTTCTCGTAGATGACGTCTTGAACGACCTGGTGCACGATCCGGAGCATCCTGATCGCCGACTCACCATTTAGATATGTGTCGGTTATTGGCAAACTTACATGTTCTTGAAAATATTAATTTGTGCTTAGCGTGTCCTAAGCATGGAAGACGGACACGAGCAAGGCTTTAGTCATGCTACCATTCAGCCGTGACCCATGCTTTAGCCAGATATTTCCAAGTGTATTGCCATGCATGACCCATGCTTTAGCCAGATATTTCCAAGTTTATTGCCATGCGTGAGCCATGCAAACTTTTTTCACGCGGGAAGCTCTTAAAATTATAGAATTGTAGAGTAACATTTCGAAAATTGGACGTTTTTTTGGAAAGAAGTAGAAATCTTATAATTTGTAATTCAAAGCGCTCAAAATTTAATAATTTCATTTTTAATTGTAGAATCTTGAAATTCGATGATTTCGGATGAAAATTTCACAAATAGATATTTGAAAATCTGATGGAAAATTGAATAATTTCAGATAAAAATGTTGAAAATTAGATCATTTAAAATTCAAAGAAATTGAAGTAGTGATATTTGTAATTGAGAGCGTTCAAAGTTAATAATTTTATTTTGAATTGAAGAATGTCGGTGAATTATTTCAGATTAACATTTTTTCCATTTTCCAGAATAGGAAAATTTCAGAATTTTAAAAATTGAATAATTTCAGATCAGAACTTACAAAATTGGTTCATTTAAAATTCGAAGAAATTAAATTTGTATTATTTTTATTCAGAACAGTTTAAAATTAAATAATTTAATATTGAAAACTTTCGAATTCAAATAATTTTCAATTCGAAGCGATCGAACTTTGATCATTTGAAATTCGAATTAAATTGGATGTTTCAAAGTCAGAGCTTCAACAATTGTAGAATTTCCCATTTTTATTACATAAAAAATGATAATTCAATATTAAAATTGACTCGAGAAACTTTTCTAACATAAGATCAAAATAGTATATTGTGCTACAAGTTGAAAAAGCGAGAGATTTAGAACGAGTGTGAAGTTAGCTACCCGAGCGGAGCGAGGGTGGCTATCACACGAGTTTTAAATCGTCGCTTTTTCAATGTGTGGGACACGATACTTTTTCTATAATTTGTTTAAAAAGTGCTAGTTTTTGTTTACCTGTTTTTTGTGTAAAAAGAAGGCGATTTTTTGTCGATTGACGCAACAATAACACCGTATTTTCGGAGAAACTGACGGCGTTTTTAGGTTAGGGACGGAGTCGGAAAATAGAATTAAGTTGGCTGTGCACGATGCACAAGCACGCCCGAGGCATCACGAACACACCCGGAGTAACACGAAGTAGTTTGCACTTTATTTACTTTTTCCACTGTGCCTCACTTTTGTCACTACGTCCATTTACTTTTTCCACTGTGTCCGTCCACTTTTTTCACTGTTGCCCAGAAAGGTCGGCACTACGCATGCGCCACGTCATCGACCAATAATCGGTCACTTTTTACACCAAAAACAGGTGGAAAAACTGGCACTTTTTCGCAAATTATAGAAAAAATAAATTGTCTGTCATTTTTAGCGTTCAAAATAAAAAAGTGTTGAATTAGAAAACTTGAAAATTAAATTATTCTTTGAAAATATTAAAAATTAATTCATTCAAACTGGAAAAATCAAAAAATTTCTACTACTTTTCGTTGAAAATTAAAATAATCTGGACTTTATTTACTATTGAAAAATGTTAAGTTACGAAGAATTGTGATATAAAAACTTTTTCATACTCAACCCCTTAAACATTGCAATTATTTTAAGTAAATTTAAATCGTTTAAAAATTATTCATTAAAAAATGTCTAATTATGCTTTTGAAAATTCAAGGATTTTGATTTTAATTTTAAAATTTACACTTATGAAAAGGGAAAATTGAAATTTCTGCATTACACATGAAAATTGAGACATACAGGTAGAAATAGTAAAAACATATGGGAGAAAAAGATGCAGTTTTCTTGAAAATCTTTTTAATTTTTTCATAAACATTTTGAAAACGTGAAAAAAAGATTTTCTGAAAAACCCAATTTATTTATTTTTTTTCAAATGTCTTTAAAAAGGGTCTTCTAAAATAAAAAAGGTATTCTGTCAATCTCGGGCGGGCTGAATGATTTTTCAGACGATGAGAATTTATTTTCCAAAAAATATAAATTTTCACTTTTTCTCACCAGGTTGAAAAGAAATCAACGAATTTATATAAAAAAGTGAGTAAATAATAATATGTAATAAATGAAACAGTAAAATGAATTTTAGTTCAATCTAGAATTCACACGTTCGTTCCGCAACACAGCTCCGACACAGGTAACTGATTAGTCTCTCTAGCAATCACCCCAGGTGAGGAGCTTCAAAAAGTCATCATATGTCATAGATCTCACAGAAATACGCAAACTGACTGATAGTCCCATCATATCGTATTACACTCTAGTTCATTTACGTTATTTTGTTTCAATGAAATTATATAATTAAAAAAAAAATATTTTTCCAGGAGAAATAACGTCTTTGACCAGTCAAGAGTGACACACCCACCTTAAGTACCACTGCAGTTTGCATTTGGAAATCGAGATACGGAGCATTGAAAAGGAGAGTGCATCGAATGTGTATCGATAATGTGGATTGGTAGGTTGCTTCTATAGAACGACTCGACCCAGATTCGCAGATAAACATATTACATCAGAAAACAAGAAAAGTACATTCGACGAAGAGTAATCTCTTGATATTTAACTAATTTCACTTCAGAACTTGTTTCGACAATTCGGAATATAAAGTGATTTTGATTCATCTCAAGTTATATAAAAAATGAGGAAACTCATTTTTCTCTCAGGTAGCCCAATATGTCGAAGGCATTGTTGGTTAGAGTTGGATTTTTTTGTTTGTTTGAATATTATGCACGGGCTTGCCCCGGTATGTATTATCAGTCACGGACGCATTATTATAATGCAATCAAGTGATCTGATAAGAGCGTGTGCCTTGACGTATTGGGCAAAGCCTGGTTTTTACCCCATCATTCACGGACTGGGTTGCAGTCAAGTGCATGATGGGGGGACCTACAGCTTAAGGTGGGTTCCGAACCACCAGAACCTCGGTAAAGGTACATAGAAAAATTTCAAGAGGTACCGGCTCAGGGATCGAACCCCGGACCTCTGAGGTGAAGTCCGAGCGTCTAACCATTTCCCTTTCAGGATAGGCGTGACTTGCTCGGTTGGAAAATAGTGAAATAGGTATATAGGTGTAAAGAAGATCGTTATATGGTATAAGGTAGATAGGTATATCGGTGTTAGGTATAGATGTTTTAGATTGATCTGGAGTTTTCGTGTTATTTATTCAAATGACACGTTCACTCCGCAACACTGCTCCGACCCAGGTTGCTGATCAATCTCTCTAGCGATCACCCCAAGTAAGGAGCCTCACAAAATTGTTATGTATGGTTCCCCACTTGGGCCCATTAGTATCCAAGGTCTTTGTTTCAGGCGCCATTCACTCTATTGTCCCTCTGTTTACAAACTATTTGTCGCCACACTTTTGTGTCCTGGCATACTACTCTAGCTTCCTTCACGTCCATGCATTTTTTCATGCAAGCTCTTGTGTTCCTATGACTTCTTATGTCTCTTCGGATTAATGTCTCATTCACAGATTCTAACCATTCTTTCGGCGGTCTACTAGTCCTGATTTTTCATTTCCGAAATCGAAAATTTGCGATTTTTATTGAACGCACCTAAATTCTGTCCACAATTTCTGAGGGAGGAGTCTCACTGTGACGGTTCAATTCAATTTCGAAAACTTGACATTTGTCAAATTTTATTAATATTCAAGAAGAAATGGAAATATTGAATAGCCTACAAAATTTGAAGTTCTGCAAATTAGGTTTTTTATAACTTAATTCAAAATTCAACAAGTTTGTTCAAAACAAAAAAGTCCATTTTTATGAATTTTTTTCTCTATTGACTGAACAATCTTCCTTGGTTGAAGACTCCTTCTTTTTGTTTGAACATTTAATTATTTTATTAAAAATTCATTTCTAATGTGTTTAATATTAATTTTTTAACGAAAAATTTAACTATTCCATTTTTTATTGAGAAGTTATCTTTTTAGTTGAAAATTCATGTATTTTGTTCAAAATTAATTTTTTAGGTTAAAAATTTAACTCTTTTGTTGATAATTCGTTTTTTTTTGTTGAAAATAAATTTTTAAACTGAAAATATAATTTATTATTATATATTATAAAATATAAATATATATTATTATATAATAATTATATAAAATCAACGCGATCGGCATGAAACCTCTGCGCATAATATGCGGAAAAACACTGATGGACAAAGTCCGAAACGAGATAATCCTCAAAGAATGTGGTACAGGAGAGACGCTAGTTGACACATGGGAAAGAAATCAGTTAAGATGGTTCGGACATCTTGAAAGAATGAAAGATGAACGACTGACGAAGCAAGTATATAAAGGTAAAGTAAATGGCAGAATGCCCAGAGGTAGACCGCCGAAAGAATGGTTAGAATCTGTAAATGAGACATTAATCCGAAGAGACATAAGAAGTCATAGGAACAGAAGAGCTTGCATGAAGAAATGCATGGACGTAAAGGAAGCTAGAGTAGTATGCCAGGACAGAAATGTGTGGCGACAAATAGTTTATAAGCAGAGTGACAATAGAGTGAATGATGCCTGAAACAAAGACCTTGGATACTAATGGGCCCAAGTGGGGAACCATACATAACAATTTTGTGAGGCTCCTCACTTGGGGTGATCGCTAGAGAGATTGATCAGCAACCTGGGTCGGAGCAGTGTTGCGGAGTGAACGTGTTATTTGAATAAATAACACGAAAACTCCAGATCAATCTAAAATATCTATACCATAACACATATACCTACATACCTATCTACCTTATACCATATAACGACCTACTTTACACCTATATACCTATCCCAGTACTTTCCAACCGAGCAAGTCACGCCTACCCCGAAAGGGAAATGGCTTAATGGTATAATAATAATAATAATAATAATAAATGATAAAATATAAATATTCCATTTTTCGGGAAAAATTCATCTTTTTCAGTTGAAAATTAATGTTTTTTGTTGAAAATTAACTTTTTCTCTTTGAAGATTCATCATAATAGTGAACTGGTTATTTCTTTAGTTAAAAATTTAATTATTCTGTTGAAAATTCTTTTCTTTCCGTTAAATATTATTTTCTGTAACTGAAAATTTAAATACCCCGTGTTTGGTTGTTTGGCAATTTATATCTTTGGTTAAAAATTTAACTGTTTTGTTGAAAAATCAACCTTTTGGGTAGAAATTGAATATTATAGTTAATGTTTTAACCAAAAAGATATTTTAATTTAAAAAAAAAATTGTCGAATTTAACTAAAAAGATAAATTCTCAACAAAACATTCAATAGTTTATATTTCAGCCAAGAAAGTTTTCAATTTAAAAATAAAGCTGAATCCAACCAAAAAGACGATTTTTTAACAAAATAGTTGAATCCTCAACCAAAACAAAATAATTTCAACCAAACAGTTGCATTTTTAACAAGAAAAAAACAATCACATAAAGAGATACATTTTGAGACCAAAAGAAAAGATTTTTCAATTTAGAGAGAAACAAAGTTTCAACCAAATTGTTAAAATTCTTCAAACTAAAGAGTTAATTTTCTACGAAAATGAAAGAATTTGTAAGCAAATATGACTGATTTTGTACAAAACAGTTGAATTTTCAACCAAAAATTTGAATTTTGAACAAAGAAGTTAATTTTCAACCAAACAGTTGTATTTTAAAGTAAAAACCATCGTTTATTTTAAACAAAAATGGAATAGTTTGCAGATAAGAAAATTGAATTTGAACAAGAAAAAAACTACAAATTTACAACGAAATCTTTTGACTAAGGAGATGGATCTTTAACTGATAAAATGAATTTTCAAGAAATTAGTTCAATTTAGAACCAAGCAGTTAAATTTTCAATCAAGATTATTTTTCTACCAACACAGACGAATTTGCAACAGAATACATCAATTTTCAATAAAATTATGGAATTTTCAACTAAAAACTATCAATTTCCAACCGATAATGGAATCGTTAAATTTTCAGTTAAAAAAATTAATATTCAAACGAAACAGTTGAATTTGTAACTTAAATTATGGATCTTCAACAAAGAAATAAAAATTATCAATAAAGAAGATTTCAACTCGAAGTTCAATAATGAATTTCTACTTCCAAACAAGTAGTTGAATTTTCCATCAAAAAATAATAATTCTTAACAAAAAAATATAATATTTCATGTTTCAGCCAAAAGAAGATTTCAATTTTGAATAAAAAACCGTCAATTTTTACTAAAAAGATTAATTTTTAACCAAAATAACAGAATTTTCAACCCCAAAAGACGAAGTTTCAAGAATACAGTTGTGTTTTTAAGCCAAACAGTTGAAATTTATACCAAAAACTATCAGCTTGTAATTAAAAAGTATAACAGTGAGATACGCAGTTGAAAAATTAATTTTAACAAAGAAAACAACTAATTTTTAACAAAATGGTTCAATTTCAAACTAAAGAGATTCATTTTTAAATAATAAAAGAATGTTTAACAAAGTCGTTTATGTATCATCCAAGCAATCACATTTTCGATCAAAAAAATAAATGTTCTACTAAAAAGTATGAATTTCCAACAAAAAACATGCATTTCCAATCAAATTTCTAAATTTCAGATTACAAACGATCAATTTTCAACTAATAATGGAACAGTTTAATTTTCACTTGAGAAATTATTTGTTAATTAAAAAAACAACTAATTTTTACCAAACTAGTACAATCTTTAGTCAAATAGTAGAATTTTTAGCCAAAGAATTAACTTTTAGACAAAAGAGTGGGATTTTTGTATTGGGTTCTAATAATTCAGTTCGAATTCTTCAAAAATGGGATGTACAGTGTACATTAATTTAAAAAAATTATTATTTACATTTATATTTTCCATGTGAGATGTCACATTCTGCGTTAACCCCTCCCCCACATCACAAATCGTCACAAAATCTGTTACCCCCCACCACTCTCCTGGCAGTGTGACGCATTTTTCGAACGGCGCCTTATCATAAAAAAATATCTTTTCCTTTTTGTATGCCTAAAGCCCAAAAGATAGATCACATTTTGTTGAAGAGCACAGACTTCGTCAGAACGATAGCGATCCTTAAAGCACATAAGCAAAGTCTCGTTTCCTTCTTCCGCAAATCCCAAAAGCAAAGATTTGCCTATTTTTCCTCCAATTTTCATGCTTCAGTATCACCTAAATAACAAAATGACCAAACAAGCGAAACACCCTTCATCTCTGGAGAAAAAGCAAACGAAAGTCTTTCGAAGATCCTATCAGTGTGGGGCATAGTCAGAGATTTCTTCAGTTCTATTTCCTTTTCATGCGTTTATCGTCTACTGTCGTATCGGGAGGAGTTCCACAAATATTATCCTTTCCACTCGGCCAAATATGGGTAAATTCTTTTTCGGCATGATGGAAACGACCGCATCAGAGAGCTACGAAGTCGTCCAAGCAGAAAGGAGGGACCTTTAAAAACCAGGTTTCCCTTTCATGTTTATCGCCCCCTGCCGGGCCGGTCGTCAAAATTCCTAATCCGTAATTGCATAAACGTTATCCCGTTTGAGCCGGGAAAATAAGGGCAAAATCGCTGATATTCCTTGGCCAGAAACTAGAATTGTGTATAGTCGCAGGAAATGGCTATGATGGACCTAATCGTATGGAAAAAAACGACCTGGTGGAACCATTTTCCTTTTATCTGCGATCCTTTATGTGTTCGCTAAATTCCCAAAATTATTGGATTTATTACAGGGAGTGCAAGACTATTATATTTTTTCATGCCATTCACTTTATTTGCATTCTTTTCTCGGAAATGTTTGGCAATCTGTATAATAAATTTATTTTTCCCAAATTCATGCTGATTATGTAACTTTTTCTTATGCTTTCTTTCAGAGGTATCATTCTTTTTTCAGGTTTTTTCAGAGAAATTTGGCGATACTTATTTTTTCGATTTGAGAAAAAAATTTACCACGAAGCTTGGATTTTTTGGTATGTTTTTCAAAAACACCCAAATTTTCTCCTTGAACCTCTAAAACTGTTACCGATGTCCTCAAAAAGCAATACTTACATTTTTTTCAATTTCTTTTCAATTTGTACTTTCGTAAGGAAATCGGCACTGTTAGTTACATTTGAGCATAAATACTATTTTTGGGAATTCGAATATTTGGAAATTTACTGTATTCGGGAATTTTAAACTTCTTCGGCAGTTTACTGTTTTAGAAAGATTGAAAATTCGGCCTTCAAATCTTCAGGAATGAACATTTCTGGTAGTTTTGTTTTTATTCAGCTATTTGAAATTTCGGAAATTATCATCTTGCGGAAAATTTTTCTGCCGGTAATTATTTTTCCGGTAACTTTCCACATTCGGGACTTCAAATTCTTCACAACATTTACAATTTCACATTTCGCGTGAACATAAAAAATAATGTAGCGAAATTTGAAAGATCGGGAAATATCGCTCGACGGCATCACTACCTCTTTTCAACAAATTCTCCTTTTTATCGTTCTCTCACTTAAATTCGAACAGACTTAATAGAACCGAATAAGAAAATCCACCAATCATTGTTGAATGTTAATTTTTCTTGCTTGAAAAGTCTACTATTATATTGTTTTGAAATTCAGCCCGCTTGGATATAAATTCAACTTTTTGGTTGAAAATTTGATCATTTTGTTGGAAATGAAATTATTTTGTTAAAAAGTGATCATTTTGCTCAAAAATGTAACTGCTTGGTTGGAAGTTCAACTATTGTACTTTTTTGAAACTTGATTTTGTTCAAGAAAGATTCATCTTGTTAGTTGAAAATTTGTTTCATTTTCGGTTCAATATTGATTTTTTAGGTTGAAAATTTAACTATTCCATTTTTGGTTTAAAATTCCAGTACTTGATTAAAAATTGTTGTATTTTTTCATAAATCATCTTTTATTTAGAAAATTTTTCTTTGCAGTTGAAAAATGAATTTTTTAATTGAAAATTAAAATCTTTGATTGAATTTTGAACTCTTTTCTTGAAAATTCCTTTTTTTTTTTGGTTGAAAAGTTATCATTTCAGTTGAAAATTCATTTTTCAATTGAACATTGATTTTTTCTGGTTAAAAATCATATATTTTGTTGAAAATGCATCCTTGTTGGTACAAAATTATTAATCTTCCTGTTTGAAAACTATTTTGTTGTTAGAAAATAGAAATGCAACTTCTTGGTTAAAAATGATCTATTTTCGTTGAGGGTTCAACTATCATATTGAAAATTCGTCTTTTTGGTTGAATTCAACTATTTTTGATTCAAAAGTGAAAATATTTTCCACTTGAAATATCAACTAAATAATTGCACTTTTCATTAAGGATTTATTTATTTTTGGTTGAGAACTCACTACTTGGTGTAAAATTGAACTATTTTGTGAAAAAATGCATTTTTTCTTTGCTAGAAATTCATCATGTTCATATATTCATATAATTTCACGTTGTAAAATTAACTGTTTTGAAGAAAATTTGTCTTTTTGGCTTGAAAATTCAATAATTTGGTAGAAAATTAAACTATTCGATTTCTGACGTCCAAAATTCAACTACTGTGGTGAAAAATTCAACTATTTTGTTGCAAATTGAACTATTTATGGAACGATTCAACTATTTTGTTGGTAACTAATTTTTTGTGTGTAAAATTAATTTTTCTTATCTGAAAATCAAATTTTCATCTGAAAATTAATTTCTTTATTTGAAAATTATATTTCTGATTGAAAATTTTTCTTCATTAGTTGAAAGTTCAAATATTTGTTAGAAAATTGATTCATGTTGTTGAAAATTAGTCTATTCAGTTAAAAAATCAATCTTGCTTCATGAAAATTCATCTTTTCGGTTAAGGATAAACCTATTTTGTTTATAATTCGTGTTGTGAGTTCAATTAAAAAGGTCGATAATTCTTTTTTTGCTATCGACATTTTTTTTTAACTGAAAATTTACCTATTTCCTTTCTGGTTGTAAACTTTTCTCTTTCAGTTGAAAATTTAACAACTTGGTTAAAAATACATGTATTTGATTGAAAATTTGTCTTTTGGTAGAAAATAAATCTTTTTCGTTGATAATTCATCTATGTAGTTTAAATATTCAGCTATTTTCTAAAAATTCAAATATTTTTTTGAGTGAATAATTATGTTGTTAAACATATAACTATTTTGTTAAATTATTTTTTTTTGTCGAAAATTAACTCTTTTTGTTGAAAATTTGTATTTTTGAATATGAAAGGACCATCTGTTAATTATACGTAACAGCTTTTTAACTGTTATGCAATATTTTTAACAAATTATAGAAAATTCATGTACCTATAAAAAATGATAGCATATAACATTCCAATTTAGTAACTTCATGATAAAAGGTTGCAATAATGATATCAAGACTTTATATCGGTACAATAAGATTAGTATTTTCATTTCATTTTCATTATTTTGAAAAAAAAATATTTATAGAAAAGAAGCATTTACACAATTTTTGAAATTTCTACTACCCGCAAAATTATTCTACATTTTCTATGTTAGTCGAGTCAAGCTAAGATATTCAAAAAGTAATTTCAAGGGGTTTCAGAGTATTTCCAAGATTTCCAAATTTTTCGAAGGTTTTTCAAGAAATTTCAAAGGATTTCACGAGATATAATAAGTGTTTCTGATTTCAGTAATTTTGAAGAACATAACACTCTCAATAAGATATACTATATAATGAATTTTTCAGACCCTCAAAGTGCTTCATAGAACTTGAAAAATTTTAATGGATTTGATTAATATGATAATGAAATTTAAAAGGATTCATTCCAAGGAAATAAGGGATTTCAAAGCATTTAAAGATTTTCCAGAGATTTAAATTTTGTTGAAAATTGTATGATACTGTAAATTTGAAAGATTAAAAGGGATTCAAATACATTTTAAGAAATTTCAAAGAATTTTAGGGAATTTTTAATGATTAAAAAGAATTGAAAATATTTTAGGGAATTTTAAAGGGTTCCGAGAAACTTTCAAGAGATTAAACAAGTTTCAAGAAACTTCATGGAATTTCATTAGATTTTATTTAACTTTATGCAATTTGAAGGGATTTTATAATAGTTTGATGAAATTTCAAAGAATTTTCTAACCAAAATTGAGGATTTTGAAAGGATTTGAAAGGAGTTAAGAGATTTTGAAACATTTCAAGGTATTTCCAAAGATTATAAGGAACTTAAAAAATTTTAGGGTATTCTGAAAAAACATTAATAGGAGCGAAGTTTTTTCACAATTTCATGCTACATACAAAATCATTCCACATTTTTTAAGTTCAACAAGCTTTCAACTATTTACTAAATACACTCTAAGATTTGGTGATCTGCTTCTATAGATTTGACGACAGCTTAAACAGATAGTTAAAATATGTAAAACATTAAGTAAAAAGTTTCGATTTTCTGAATTGTCGTTGAAAATGTAAACTTGAGTGATAAGAAAAAATTATATGATCTTGTTCTATATTACATGTTATTAACATTCATTACGATACAAATCGTTCTGTAAAAGGTTTGCGGCTTATACTTCAGATCACGCTTAGCTTGTCCAGAAATCTAAAAAAATGCAGAACCAATATGTATTTGATATTGAAAGATATGTAATTCAAAAAATCGCGAGATATTAAATTTTTGATAAATATTTTTCTCTACCAGATGAGACCTTTTTATACCTTTTAATCTTCGAGGAGTGGTTTGTTCCTTCATTCTATGTTCCCCATTGTTTTAATTTCCTCTATTTGAATTTTAATAGCTACTGATTATTTGGTAATTCCTGTGTCTCGGATAACTAAATTGTATTTTTCTTTGTATTTATATGTATCACAGAAAAGTCCCTAGGCCGATAAATGTGTCACGTAATTTATGTATGGCCCTTGATTAATTATTTGCAGTTTTTCAGTTTCCTAAATATCCTATGTTTCTCTGACATAGTAATATCATCAATCATAAAGCAGAGAATAAATATTACATGTTACCTCTAATCATAACATGAAATTTAATGAGATAATTAATGCCAGCCACGAATTATTTGGAATTCCAAAGCCTTATAATTGCATAACTAATACGCAATGCACAGGTAATATGCACCAGCTTTCAAAATCATTAGGTGTGGAATGGTGATTACCATTTTATTTTTATCACACTGGTACAAGATTATGAATCGTTTAACCATGTAACTGTCAACTGTAGTTTGGTTTACAAACCACAAAAATTAATAATTATTCACGATTACTTCTCTTCTGTGGTTTACTAACGAAATGGAAAGTAGACAATAATTCATTATATTTTATTTTAGGAGTAAGCGAACATAACATGATAAATCCATCCGAGATGATTCCTCTATAATTAGACAAATGTTGTATCTTAAAAACATCACAGATGAAAGAAAAATTCGAATAGAATCATAAGGAGGAAACGATCTGATTATCTAATATTATCAAATTATTTAACCTATTACCTTGGATTTATGTAGTTTTTATACCCTATTGTACACTTGAGTATAAAATAAATGAATTTTAATTATTGATATATTTTCAAAGTTATACATTTTTTACAGCGAGATTTCATTAGGACGGAATTTTTTTAATCCAAGGATCAATTATTATATTTCACAAGTCCTCAAAATCCTGAATTTATGCGTGAATAATTTTCAGTTTAGTTTACAAACCACAAAAGTTAATAATCAATCACGATTACTTCTCTGCTGCGGTTTACTGACAAAGTGGAAAGTAGGCAATAATTCATTAGGTTTTATTTGAGGAGTAATAAGAGAACATCATATAATAAATTCATCCGAGATGATTACTCAATAATAAGACAAACGTTTTATTCAGAATCATCAGAGACAGAAGAAAATTCAAATAAGATCATTAAAAGGAAACCATCTAACTGTTTAAATCCGATATAATCAAATTATTGAGTTTTTGTAGCATATTATACGCTTAGTGCAAAATAAACAAATTTTATTTTATAAAATTTTCAAAGCGAGATTCCAATGAAAGATCATTTTTTGTTAACCAGGGATCAATAATCATATTTCCTATAGATCCTTCAAATGCTAAATCCAAGCGTAAACAATTTCTTCTCAACAAATTGAATGATCATGTTGTGTTCGCCTAATCCTTATTTCACAGAAGAAACAAAGGAATTGATTATCTACTGTTGAATAGGTCAAAAGTATCTTGGGAAAATTGCTAATTTTTTATATAAACAATCTCCAAATATATAGGAAAACATAATTAGGAATTTGAAACTATAACCATAATTCAAACAAATGTATTATTTAAAATTGCACATACTAGAGCACATAATAGAGTATATAGTGTACAATAGAGATTGGCATAAATAATTCAACTTTTAATAATAATTAATTATAACCATATTGCCTAATATAACTATAACATTTATAGCCAGTGACATATATAAAAAGTGAACCGATTACTTTAGGTGGGAACCGATTTAAATTCTCACAGAAATGTAAAGTGCTGTATGCAGATTCGAAAGGTAAACATTGGCAATATAGTATTCATAAGTGCTAAATGTTCACTTGTGTACCAGAAGAAGTAAGTTCAGGAACGTCAGTATTCATTAGCACCCCAATTGTATATTAGGGTGGTCCTGAATAGGGATTTATTTTGTCTCAAATGGTTTCCCCTACAAAGTGTTTCTTTTGATGTCGAAATAAGTGATTTTTGGCAGAAATAAAAAAAAAATATATTATGGGGAATATTTAGGAAAATATTTAGTGTCACAAATTTTAGGTAATAGTGTCAAAATAGTGTTGAGAATTCAACATTTCGGATACATGTTTTTTTTCTTTATTGGTTGAAAAATCTTTATTGGTTGAAAATTCGTCTTTTTCATTTTAAAATTCATCTTTGTTGGTAGAGATTTCATATTTTTTGGTTGGAAATGCAACTGTTTGGATGAAAATGAATATCTTTTGGTTTTATTGTTGAGAATTCGTATTTTTGGTTGAAAATTCAACTTGTTAGTTTAAGTACTTTGTTAATTCATGAGAAATAGTAAGATCCTCTCCTCGCAATTCATGTAAATTTATTTTTAAATAACGGGGGAGGGGGGGGTGTTACGAAGAGATGTAAGTGGTTGAAAATTAAGAAAAAAAAACTTTACTTAATTTTTGCACGACCCCAAATCTGCAATTTTGCTGATTTTCCGGTACTTTGTGATTTGTTGAGATGGCGGATATATTATTTCATCCAATTAGCGAAGAAGTTCAAGTAGTTATATGTGATACAAGTGCATTTTTTATGTTTTCAATTTAAAATTACTTATCATTTCAATTTAGTTTCCAATTTCGATTATTAAATTTTGAAAGCTTTAGATCAGAAATGATAGAATTTCAATTCCTTTCTAATGAAATTGTCAAATTTAAAAAATTTATCAATTTTGAGAGTTTCTTATTAGAAATTTTCCAATTAATTTGAAATGATCCAAATCAAGCACTTTTATTTAGTGATGATACAAGTTATATTTCTTTTCATTTCATTCGAAATATTATGCTCTTCAAAAATGTTACTGAATCTAAAATTGTTTCATCTGAAATGTTTTCAATTCAAAATCGTACAAGATATTTGTTTTCAATTTCAAACGCTTTCAATAAAAAATTATTATTACATATTCATTTATCTTTCCAAGAATTTCCAAACCTTGTATGTCGCTACTTGTTTCAGCAGCTTTCGACTTTTCACTAAGTTTTTAGTAAAAAATGACTCATTAAGAAAAAAATCTATATATTATATAATATATTATTGATCACAACAGTTCGAAACTATTATTCTGACTTTTTCGATTAAAACATCTCTCCATGAATCTAGAATTATAGATATAGAAAGATTATTAATTAATTACTTTTTTTTTTCTTCGTAAGATAAATGTCAAACATTGGGGAAAATAATTAAATTATTGCTCCGGCACTGTGTTTTGCTCACAGGTAGATCGCCCTTCACCTGATGATAGTATGATTCGTAAATCCGTCCACATGTGTGAGAGTAGGTGTATGCCTCTCGTATCTCACAGATGTCCAACCTCTACATCAGGTTGATTAACGAGCATAGATTCATGGGAGGGTTCTTGTCTTCTCTGTACTGAATACTCAATATAGTTTTTCTTATATGGTCACAGTTCATTAAAGACTTTATGTAAACCCTTCGCTATGAATTTCAAGACATTGCCAATTCTATAGCAAAATACTGATTATTTAATAGTTTTTTGTAACTTGTGTCCGGAAAATTCGATATTCGACGTCCGTAGAACATGGCTAATGTAGCCAATTTCACGCGACTTTTTTTTCCTCACTTGTGAAGAAAATGCCATATTCTCAATGGCTGCCTGAAGAAAGTCCACACTGGCACTCTTCTTCATAATTTATAGGAAATCTTTCAGAGCAGTAATCAAAACCATGGAAAATCTTAACTATTCATTAAATTCGAGGAGGAATTTATATGTCAAGAATCTGTATGTAGTAGTTCCTATTACGTCGCATTACGCATTATTACGCATTTTCACTTTTTTCGCTATATTATACATATTACACTGGAAATTTCATTTAAGTGCGGTTTCGGTTCTGGCCCCAAATGGCCTTTACTTATAACGAATATAACATTCGCTCGCTCCTAACGTGAAAAGGCAAGGCCGCCTAAAGCATTTCTGTTGAATTTAGACGCATGTCGCAACCTGATGCAAGTAATGCGCTGAGAGTGTGGCTGTCATGCTGTTCGTCACGCTTGATTAAGCACCGCCTCTCTTTCGGCCCCGCGGCTCCTCCGATCTCGAGAAATCGCCGAGGTTGAAATTTTAGGAACAACTTGAATAGGAGTCACTTAAATGGGATTCTCAGTGCATATTATTATTATTATTATTATTATATTATTATATTAGTATCGGAGCAATAGATGTCACTAAAACAGTGAAATAGGCCAATATCAGTAGGAGGTTTTGCTCGAATTTTATCATTCATAATTATAATTGAACAAACAATTTTTATTGTAGCATCAGTTGAAGTAAAATTTAAACCGCAACTAAACTCAAATAACTCAAGTCAAAGCCATAGTTGGAGGCTCCTCACTTATTTTTATTGCAACTCACTCAAAACAATCTCTTAATTGTTTAATAAGAAACACTTAAAAGCTTAAAGTCTTTCGAATTCAACGATATGATCACTTTTATCTTAAAAAATTGTTGTCGATAGTTAGAGGGCAAGACGTCCAAAAAAACAGGGCTTTTCGGCCTCCTTTTTCAAGCGTCGACTTTCCCCTGTTCCCAAAAAGCGATCACAGTTAGGAACAAATCTTGAAAAATTTGTAAATATTCTTTCAAAATTTTTCAAATCAATCCATTTCTCAAAATTCTGAAGTACTCAATAATTTAATTTTTACGGGAAATTATTTACAAGTACTTTATCTTCAGAACGAATGAGGATAGAAAGCCGTTCAATGGCTCCAAATGTGCAGTTTTGTGATGTGTGTGCAGTAAAATCATTGAATTCATGAGAAAATTATTGTTACGCAAGAATCATCATTTAAAATATTTCTGACTTTGATCAGTATTGGTACGTAGGAGGCACAGTGGTAGAAAAAAGTACCTTACGATAACAATAGTAAACTCTGTTCTCATATCTATTCAGGAAGTCGACTTGCTTCTGGAGTCACTTCTGGAGAAATTTTAATTTCTTCCATTTCTTTGTACTTTTCATTATTAACAATAATATATGTTATATTTTCGCTAAACTTTTTCCTCACAATATCAATGCAGATGTCAAAACAATTACAATGTCGTATTTATTTACTCAATCGTTTATATTAATTTTTAGTTTCCTTCTTAGCTCGAAATCTTGATTGAATATCAGTCTTAGCTAAAAATCTTGATTAATTATTATTAATAAATCGCTTCCGATAGAACTTAAATAAATAATATTAAGTACTGTTCACGGATAAACCTTCCCTTGGAACAAATTACAAGTCTAATACAAAAAATGTAAGGTATTTTAGGAAAGAACTCAGTGTTTTTAACATTTGCGCACTATAAAAATTAACTTGAGCATTCAATTAATTACTTTTTTTGAATATATATGCATAAATTCTGTTGAATACTGAGTTTTTTTTAAGCAATTTCTAAATAAGAATGAATTTATAAGGATGAAATAATGTGGATGCCGTATATTAAATTGTTTATGAAACACTCTAAATCCCTCAGATTTGGAGTCGAAATATACTGCTTTTTCAGTAAAATAATAAGATAGTGAAAATTCACCCAAGGAAGATTTTCTACTAAAACAGATGAATTTTTACCTAAAAAGATAAATTTTTAACCAAACAGTTGGCTTAGCAACCAAATATGTAGTTCAATTTTCATGCAAAAGAGATGAATTTTCCAAAAAATGGTTAAACTTCGAAGCAAATTGTCGAATTTTCAAGTTGAAAAAAAACAATTTTTTCAATAGCAGTTGAATGTTCAACAGCAGAGTTAAGTTTCAACCAAAAAAGATGACTGTTCAACTACACAATATAAATTTTCAATCCAAATGGACAAATTTTTAACAAAAATGTTACATTTTTGAAAAAAGATGACTTGAAGAACACAATTTAATTTTCAACAAAATATAAAAAAAAATTAAACTAATGCATTTTGAATTAGGAAGATGAATTTTCTACCAAAAGTCCAAAAGACTAATTTTTTAACATAATATGTACACGTACTTTCAATAACGTAGTTGAATTTTCATCTAAGAAAGATATGTTTTTAACCAAAAATGAAACGAATAATCAACCAGCATATCTTTTATACATATATTTATTATTTATGTTTTTTAAGTGTATTTTGAGAATTATCATCAATGTTGAGTTTGTTCAAGCAATTCTCTTTTACATCAAAAATCATATTTTTGATATTGCAAATTTTGTCACAATATTTTTTTACATATTGTAGCACAAAAAATTGAATTTGAAAATGAGACGTTTAAGGATCTTGGAATTTTTATGCGGAGAATTAAATATGCAAAAGCTGCAACAAAATACAGCGTAAACGAAAATGCTACTCACTATTACGTGTTATCACGCATTATTAGGCGTGGAATGTACTGAATAATATGCAAATGAATACCCTCTTGATTCAATTATTCTAACACCAAATTATTTCATATCAATCATTATTCACCTGTTTCTAATATTTTTGAGAAACTTTTTCAAAATTTGCTTTTCACGCTTCTCATTGAAGAGTAGGTCTTGCTTCTAATAAAAAAATTAGACGTGAGAAAATACTTCCTTTTGCATAATTATTAAGTATCACTGATGGACTTCAAACTCTAATGATTTTAATAGGGTGAAATAGCGAAACTTATTCGAAATACTGGAAAAAATGATCGAAACGAGATTTATTAACACTTTCGGATCTCATCGAGTGCAAAAAAGCTGGTACAAAACATATCTTGCCAAACCTAACCCAATAAAAGTCACAGTTGTTAGTATTATTTATGAATGTTCTGTAAAGTTGTTGTAATGAGTGTCAATGTAACCTTCTTTTTCTGACCTACTCTTCAGAAACGCACCGAATAATAAAAGTTTCTTCAATAATTGCGTTAATATACAAAATTGAATGTCTTGGGTATCAAACATATTATTAATAACATAAGATATTTATATATTCTTTTGTCCTTATAATATCTCGACAAAATTTTATCCTGTCCTGCTAAATGTTGTGCCGGATATGATAATCAAGAACTCTAAAAATTTTTTTGCACATATTCTATTAAATTTGGAAGGCCGTTGAAGTGACCTAGGTACTCTTCTTTAATGTTCCTTATACTTCTCATGGTATTAATGAACGGAAAAAGCGTTTTATTTCGATTTTATCCAGACATAATTATATTTCAAAATTCTGTATGAAATTCCGGAATCAGACCAATTTCATCATCAGACAACCTTTAAAACATAAAGAATAATAGAGTGAAACCCAAGAATCTTGGTGAAAAATTGGCATAAAAACACCCTTGATAGTTCACGTAGGACTTTTTTAGAATAGAAAAAAAACATGGCATTGGGTGCTCATAGGATAAAAAAGTTTATAAATGTAAGTCAGTGTAGAAATGTAAGAATCCAGTTGGAGTGCTATTGGTTGTTGTGAGGAAGAAGAAATATTTTTTTTGCAGTGGCTCTTCTAAGATCATCAAATGACATCATCATTAAAAAAGAATTCCTCATGGAGTTTAGATTATACAATCTTCTGCCTCGCAACATAATCAATAGCACTTCCTAAAATGTCTGAAGTAATTCATATTCATACACTTTTTTTTATCCTACGATCACCCAAAACCATGTTTGTTTTTCTTTTCTCAAGAAGTCCTAGGTAAACTATCAACGATGTTTTTATGACAATTTCTCACTTTCCTTTACCCTTCTGTATGTTTTTATGTCTGTCTAATGAGGGAATCAGTGTGATTCCGGAATGGCTTAACGAAATTTTAAATACGATTATATATGAATGAAGTCGAAACAAAAAGGTTATTTTAGTAATACCGTTCTTGTTTTCCGGATATAATATAAAAGAATATTTACAATCCCAAAATTCTCTTCATATATCATATTTTCTATTTTAATTTCCAGTCCAGTCCAAATAATATCTTTCCAAAAATTTCTCCAAATGTTGTCTCAAATCTGAATATTCTGTTTTTGTCAACTTGAAAGACAACTGTTAAAACAGAAAAACGTTTTACAAAAAGATTAAAATAAAGAGAGCATGTGATTATGAAATAATTAATTTCGTCATTTGAGTTCATTATCTAAATTCTCTTTAGTGCAGAACCAGTTTGTGATACTGTTCGAGAAAACTTGGCTTATATTTATCTACAAAATTGCGGTTATACACTAAAGCTATAATTGTAATTTTAAGAACACTAATTGCACATATGCGATATAGAATGCACCATTAAGATAATAGCACCAATTCAAAAAGCTTTGACTCGGTGACTTTAATGCAAAAGAGTTTTATAATCTCTTTTCAATAATACTAATGAAAGTAAATATTAACAGCTGTAATTAAATATTTCAAGGAAGTAGCTGAAAACTTCACTTACTATTCATAATTACCCTTTAGTGAAAAACGTCATCTTCGAAAAACTTGAACGAAAAAAAATTGTATACAGCTTCATAGATTGTGTGAAACATAATCTAAGAATAGATTTCAGTTTTTAGTGAAAGTGAAGGAAATGAATAATCAGATTACATCAAATGCTGTCATTTTTGGCAAACCTTTGCACTTTGCCGAAACGTAATTCCACGGTTGCGAAAAAATCTTCAATTTCATAAGCGGTATCCCTACCAATATTAACGAAGAGATGACATGTTTATTTCAAATGAAGGTATTAAAAGTTGTGATTGCTTACGATGAGTTTGCGTCACTCAAGTGCCATTATTTAATCCATAAGGTAGAAAATTACGTAAAAGGTATCATCGCATCTTCCAGTATTTGGAAAAGTAATTGAGAAGTGGTATTCATCCGAATATTTTAGTTCAGCAGTTAAGACCATATTGATATAATCATGCTGTTGAGACTCTAGTTCAACAGCGTGATGTAATACTTAGTGCCATACCTTTTCGAAATTTCATCTAAAAATTTAAGAAGAAGGTTTGAGGACAAACGGCGGAATCCCAGCCAAATAACAAAAGCTAAGTCATAACTTTTATTGTTAAGAATTTAAGTCTCTTTATAAGAGATTCCACGGTATTTCAGAAATTTTTCAAAAATACATTAAGATACTTCCTAAGCTGATAACTTTTATTGTTAGGAATAAATGAATTTCAAGATTATACATTTTTGA
>CAKNXH010000217.1:464987-490372 GCA_932178445.1 Andricus quercusramuli | reverse complement strand
GGGGGGGGGGGGTTATACCATTTCTGTCATAAATTAAACTACGGTAAAACACTTTATCTGTTCATTTTAGTTGAAAGTTCAAACATTTAAATTGGAATCGAATCTGAGATTTTCAAGAAATGTAGAATTCCATGAAATATTTGCGGCTTTACTGAAGCTAAGCTTCTTCAAAAATATTCACAGATGAAAATTTCGATCTTTCCCTAAAACTGCGTCTCTATATCATAATAATAATGATAATAAATCTTTATTGAGTAATTAATTTGTCACAAATGACAACCAGATATCGTTCCTCGAATACTACAGAGAGCAGATAAATTTTTAAAAATTTAGAAACTTCAATTTAAACATTATTTTTACCTTGTCCACTCTCAATCGAAAAGTCTTTTAAATATGGATTTCCATATCCAGACATATAGCTGGAACGAACTATAATAGTACCAGAAGAAATCTAAAGGTATCGTTGGACAGTGGACACGTCTTAACATATCTCTAGGAGATTTTTGAATCATGAACAAAATTATTATTTAACAAATTATATTGTTTATAATGTTTATAATTTGTTTAAACAATGATTGGAAATTATTGTTCACTTATAGTTGAAACGAATTATTAACATTATAAACAATAAAATTGTTTGAATAATTATTTTTTTCCATGATTCGAAAATCTCCTAGATATATGGCCAAGATGTATCCAACGATACCATTTGATTTCTTCTGGCACTATTAGGATATAAACAATGTTCATTTGAATAATTGTTTACTATTATTGGTTCGTTACAGTTGACAACAGTATTATCTTCATTTAGTTTGTGTTTATTTAGTATTAGTTTACATAATTGCAAATGAAACGACCAAAAACGTGAAAAATTGCTATAAACATTGTATTTGTTTATATAATTATTTTTTTGCGGTTAATAAAAAATCTGCTGAGTTAAAAAAAATCTCCTGCTTGTTTATATGGAGTTCCGAATTGTTTATAATAATTTAATTGTATGAAAATCACTTCTTTGGCCGAATTCGAAAATATCCTAGAGATATGGCTGAGACGAATTCCAGATATTTTTTTCGTTTCTCAATAGGACAATTAGTTTTCTTGAAATAAATTCCCCAATTTTCAAATCTATATGTATAGCTAAATTCAGGGTCGTTTTATTTAAGTTGTTTATCGAATAAGATCGAAGAAAGAATTTTTATGTGGGGGGGGGGGGGCCTCAATGTTCATATTTGTGACGTCACCCTAGGGGGTTCAATCTTTGTGTAATGATCTATGACAAATCAAAATTTTCACTATAGCCAGAGGGGTACAATTTTACCAAAAACGTCAGGAAACGAGGGAAACTGGATAGGTCCAAATTCAAATAAAATCTAGTTTTAATACCTTCTATCATGAATGATAAAAATTCATGTAATTTTAATAAAATTGTGAATTACTTATAACACCTCAATAGCGAAACGAAAACTTTGATCATAATAAAAAGATTGTTCATTCAAAAAGCTTTGCGTAGCTCATGATCAAATTTCCAAGTTCTGTAGTCCAAAATTTCAAATGTTGAGGAAGAGCATTATATTCCATGTAACTGTAAAAATATGGAGAATAGGTTCGTTGCATGATTCACAACAATTGCATTTTTCAATAATTAATTACCTATTGGTGAAGAAAATTTGGGTTTCATACTTTATTTTTTAGAAACTTGAAAAATAAATGAGTAATATTGTAAATATTCCGAAAACCTTGAGTGTTGAATCGCTTCTTCCAATCAGATAAGAAAAGCGAAGATTGATTTTATTGTTCTTATTGGCTAACTTCCGAATCTCAAACAAAAAAGTCGAAATAATTGACAGATTTCTTGACGCGGCACTACTACGAAGCATTACTGTATTTACATTTTTGCTATTGTACATATTGTCTGAAACGCAAAAAAAAACATAACACCAAGAAATATCTCAATCGATTACACTTATTTATTTAAAAATCATTTTATTTACATTCCTGTTTGAGAAATTCCATTTTCACTGAATAAATTATATTATTATAGATTTTAGCAATAACCTTTTTTTTTATTTTCAAAATAAAAACTTAAGTTTTAAATTGATATTTATTTTTAAGGTAACTTCTTTATCATAAAATTAGAGTGCTAGAGTCGATGCTAAAGACCATCCTCAAAGTTTGATTGCAATATACATTTTTTCAAATTATAAATAATTTTCAGAAGTTGTGCAATTGTATGATAACACAGCCCCACAAAAAAAATCGAATTTCATATCCCTGAACCAGCCCCATGCATCCCTATGTATTTTGTATCGTTGAATCCGAATTCGAGGTCAAAAAAGTTCATATACCCCTAAAATTTTCAGCTAGAGCCAAAAAACACCTTTATAATGGGGTGAAAATGAGATTAAGCAACGAGCATAGTTGTTGCATCTTAATCAATCGAATCATACAAATTTTCAAGTGTATAGCGCATAAAATTGATTTGAAACACCCCTCCCCACCTACCCCACCTACCACCTAACCCAGCTAATCCCTAAACACCACCTCTACTAAACGACAAGCAGGCTAACCCACCTACCCCTGGGAACAGCAAGTTTAGTCGCCTATTTTTCTAAAATAATTACATTCGACACCACAAGCATGCTAACTCACGTACCTAACTCACCTAACCCCTAGAAACGAATCCTACCAAACCACAGGCAGGCTAACCCGCCTACCATGGGAACAGCGAGTTTAGTCGAAACTCTACCCCTGTGCCAAGTTTCATGAAAATCGGCGCTGGACGGTAAGTATCCTGGGTCAAACGTAATACTAATCATCTACCCCTAAAGAGTTGAAAGAAACTATCCCTAAGTTCAAAGGACGTGGGTTAGCATGCTTGTGGTGTCGAATGTAATTATGTCAAAAAAATAGGCGACTAAACTCTCTGTTCCCAGGCGTAGGTGGGTTAGCCTGCTTGTGGTTTGGTAGGATTCGTTTCTAGGGGTTAGGTGAGTTAGGGGTTACGTGGGTTAGCACGCTTGTGGTGTTGAATGTAATTGTTTCAAAAAAATAGGCGACTAAACTCGCTGTTCCCAGGGGTAGGTGGTTTAGCCTGCTTGTCGTTTGGTAGAGGTGGTTTTAGAGGTTAGCTGGGTTAGGGGGTAAGTGGGGCAGGTGGGGAGGGGTGTTTCAAATCAATTTTATGCGCTATACACTTGTGAATTTGTATAATTCGATTTTTATTATTTTATTATTTTATTAAGATGCAACAACTATGCTCATTGCTTAATCTCCTTTTCACCCCATTCTAGGGGTTTTTTTTTGGCTCTAGCTAAACATTTTGGGGATATATGAATTTTGTTGACCTCGGATTCGGATTCAGCGATAAAAAATACATAGGGATACATGGGTCTGGTTCAGGGATATGAAATTTAATTTTTTTTGTGGGGCCGTGTATGTATCTAATGTATAGTAAAGCCTAAAAATAATTCAATGATGTTAATCATTTAAAAAGTTAACTCCGACATTGTATTGTAGTGTGCATAGTACTCAAAATGTAGCAACCTTGTTCCACCTGATTGATAGCCTTCCGAAAATCACAGATTTTTAACAAAACCTCAAATCAAACCAGGACTCATAATCATTGATATCGGAGTTTTTATTAACAAGTAACATAAAACAGAATTCATGCATAAGAATCGATTCCCTCTACTTTTTCTGAATTATACTGTGCTAGTTCGTTCGTAAAACGTTTCAGCTCGATTCATGTTAAAAATTTGGTTAAATGATTTTTCATTATCAAGAATATGGCTGGAACTCAAGAAAGATTTATTCAGAATAATTGTCAGTTGATTATCATTTTATTCAGGAATATGTAACAGAAAAATATTACATAATTTTCATATATTTTTAATACTAATTTTGCACCCTGGATAGAAGATCAGCTCCATAAATGATGTATTCTATATTTTTTTCCTTATGTTTTATATCCTCTCCTTTATGTACGGTTTTGACATACAACACAAACTGCACGTCACTTGCACGAACAAGATAGGACCCAATACCCTGTTCATGGCGAAATACGACATTTGGACGAAAATTGTGTGCCGTAGGTAAAATGCTCACATCTTCGAGTTCTTTATCAGGAGCTTGCCATATCCCAAACTCTATGCCCTTGAATATGAATTTTCTATTTGGTGGATTAGGCATTCTAATAGCAGGAAGGGGGTAAGCGAGAGGTAGTTTTAGCCGAAATGTACCAGGTTCGTCAAGTATCGAAGCAATTGATTCTGTAAAAAGAATATAAGAATTTTTAATTTGGAAAAAAATAAAAACCAGTACTTGGACTTTAAAAATAATTCGATGATCCGCAAATTCGACAAATTTGAACGAATTCAAGATGGCGGCCAATTGAAAATTTCAAAAATAGCTCATTTTTGCAGTTTTCAGATCATCATATGTTACGCAAGTTTTTTGCAAGTTTCGTACACCAGCAACTTTTGCTAACATTTCATTATCGAAAAATAAATAATTATAAAAATGCACACAAAAAATATTGAAAACTAGAGGCATATGGTTATTTTGTTGAAAGACAATAATATTCTGAAATATTAAATACCCGTATGTTCAATAAAATCCATAATTCTTGTCTCTGCAGAGAATACTTGATTCATAAAACCCTAAAAGATCTTGATTATTCCATTCTTCAAGTTTCATTGAGATTGCATAAAGCTTGATGTAATTTGCAGTTATTCATAAACTGGAAAAAGATTTTCTCCCATTGCAAGGATGAAAATTAAAAAATAGGCTGCACTGAATTCATGAACGCTCCTGTCACTTTTTGAACATTGGGAGAAGAAGCTTTTTTAATTTGAAGTATTCAGAATTTAAGAAACAAATATACCGCAATTAAAAATGCTCTCAAAATTATATGTATGTATAACATTTTATGATTATATTTACCAGTAAAATTAAGAAAAACTGTTAAGAAGTGGAACAGAGTTCCAAAAGCGATCTTCATTTTATCGAAAGAGAAGAAACTGAAGTATGAAGTTTTTTGATCTCTTTATACGTACTTGTCGCTATCTCATTCGTTATTCTAAATTACTTGACTTATGGTACTCGGTAAGGAATGTAGTTATAGGAAGCTGTAATGGGAGAAGGGGCGTATAGATTTTTTGATTGATTTAGAATTCCCATGTTATTTATTTGAATAACACGTTGTTCCCGCAACACTGCTCCGACCCAGGTCGCTGATCAAACTCAAGTCCATGAGTATACAAGGTCTTTTTTTCATGCGTCATTCACTGCACTAACACTCTTCATAATGTATTTCTTATCAACTATTTTTTGTCACACTTTTCTCATGCAAGATCTTGTGTTTCTATGGTTTCTTATGTCTCTTCGAATGAGGGTCTCATTTAGATATTCCAATCATTCTTTCTGCGGTCTACCTCTGGGCACGCTGCCATTTACTTTACCTCGATACACTTGTTTCATTAGTCGTTCATCTTTTATTCTCGGAACATGCCCGAACGATCTAAAGAAATTTCTTTCATTCCTGTCGAATAGTGTCTCATCTATACCACATTCTTTGAGGATTTTGCACCCTTTTTTCTCACCCTTTCCTTTGAGCACCATAATTTCTGTTTTATTTACGTTAATTTTGAGGCCCATGATCTTTATGGTTGTATTCAGTTTGCTCAACATGCTTTGCAAGCCTTCGATTGACTCAGACATAACAACATTATCATCTGCGAACGCTAACCCACGTACCCTCACTGTCCCAAGATCCACACCTTCGTCGGAGAGGGCCATTCTTAGACACTTGTCCGTGAATTTAATTGATAGCCATGAAGACATAACGCATCCTTGCCTCACACCTTGTGTAATATCGAACCAGTAACTCAGTTGTCCATTTACCCTTCCACTCGCTTTGCTACCATGCAATATTAATATTATTATTATTATTATTATAGATTAGCAGTTCGAACTCGAAAGTTCATTGCCTCATCTACCCGAGACCGCCACACATCTCTATCCTGTGCATCCTCCATCCAGTTTAAGTAATCATGTCCTAGTTCTTTTAAATCATCCCTTAAAAATTTCCTCCCATCTGTTTCTCGGTCTGCCTAAGGGTCTCTTACCAATCGGTCTCCCTCTCAAAACTTGCGCCACTGTTCTTTCATTTCCCATTCTTGCTACATGCCCCGCCCATCTTAGTTTACGCGCTTTCATTACTCTATTAATATTTGCTGACCCGTAGAGAGCATACAGCTCATCATTATGCAGTTTTCTCCATTCGCCGGTCTCTTCGTCCCTTTTTGGACCATAGATTTTTCTAAGTACTTTATTCTCAAAAACTCTAAACCTATTCTCCTCTCCTTTCGTCAGCGCCCACGTTTCGCATCCGTACATGACGACCGGAATTATTATTGTTTTGTAGATTCTTACTTTGATGTTTCTAGATAGCAATCGCGATTTTAATAGTGTGTTTGCTGCATAAGAGCACCCATTGCCAGCGTGCAGCCGCGCGTTGATTTCCGTTTTAATCTTATTTTCGCTAGTTATAATAGACCCGAGGTATTTAAACTCGCTAACCCTTTCGAATTTCATATTTCCGGCCATAAGATCCCCGTCTTGATTACTTTGTTCGGATCTGACGACGGTCATATATTTTGTCTTCGATTCGCTAACTTCCAAGCCAATATCTTTGGCTTTTGTGATCAAGATTTCTGCATTTTTAGCTACCGTTTTTTTATCATCCCCTAGTAAGTCGAGATCATCCGCATATCCAAGAATTTGTATTACCCCATTGAGGGTAGCACCGGTCGGATTCGCCTGCACTTGCCTAACCACGTATTCTAAAACCAAGTTAAAAAGGACGCACGAAAGTGCATCGCCCTGTTTCAGGCCATCGCGGATCGAGAACTCTTCAGATAAACTACCGTTTACGCGTATTCTACCCCTACTGCCGCTTAAGCAAATTTCGATAAGTCTAACCAATTTTGTTGGTACACCCAAGAACTCTAGGATCCAGTACATTCGTGCGCGTATAATAGAGTCGTAAGCTTTTTTGGAATCGATAAATAGCTGATGCACTACTTCTTTAAATTTCCATTTTTTTTCTAGCAGTTGCCTGATTGTAAACATTTGATCGCTTGTAGATCGGTTTCGGCGAAATCCACACTGGTAATCCCCAATGATTTCCTCGGCAAAAGGAGTCAGTCTACTTAGGATTACATTAGACAGGATCTTGTAGCACGAAGGTACAAGTGAAATTCCCCGATAATTGTTACAGTCAGTTTTATCGCCTTTTTTAAAGATGGGAATAACGATAGAGGTATTCCATTCTTCCAGCATGCGTTCTGCAGGATCATCAATTAATAGATCAGCAGTGTGGATTTCGCCGAGATTACCTTCAACGGGGGCTTCGCATACATTTAATAGTTTATCAAAATAGTCTTTCCATAAATTCAGTCTCTCTGTCGCATCGGCTACTAGATTGCCATTTTCGTCCCACATTACTTCCGTTCTACTTTGAAAGCCTTTCCTTATAAAATTGATTTTCCCACTCCCTTTTCTTGGATCTATAGAGCCTATTTGTACTTTTACTAATCTCGAGATACTTCTTATGTGTTTGATCGCACTTATTTTGTAAACTAATTAGTCTGGCCTTCCGACGTTTTTCAGACCCGAGTTTGCACTCTTCGTCAAACCATGGTTTGCTTTTTGTGACTTTCTTTAAACCTATCGTAAGTTTCGCGGCTGTCTTTATCGCTTTTTTTATATTGCTCCACAGGGTTTCCGGATCCTCCTCGCGATTATTGTTATCGTCTCTCTGTTCTTGGAGAGCGTCAAAGCTGTTAGAAATCTCAGCTTGATAATTTAATGTTTCTGTTGCTGTTTTGAACTTATCTATATTGAAACGAACAGTTTTGGCTCTGTGCGGCTTGTTTTCTTAGTTATCGCTAGCCTAGATCTTATTTTTACTATCACGAGGAAATGGTCTGAATCTAAATCCGCTCCCCTATACGATCTTATATCGAGAATGTTTGTATGACGTCTTCTGTCAATTAGAACGTGATCAATCTGATGTGAGTGTTGCCATCTGGTGCTCTCCAGGTGGACTTATGTATATTTTTATGCTTGAAATATGTGCTTTTGACAACGAGGTTCTTTGAAGCTGCAATGTTTATTACTCTAGTTCCATTGTCGTTACTGACGTCATGCAAACTTTCTGATCCTAATGCGTCAAAAGTTGAGAACTTGTCAAAAACCTGCTCGATTGTTTAGTAAAAGAGATCTTTAGTGTCTTCGTCTTTGTCCTCGGTGGGGCAGTACACATTGATTATTACCTGTTTGCTGAAAATACCCTTCAGTACAATGTATGATAACCGATCGTTAATGAATTGCATGTCGATAACCGCTTGAGAGATTCGTTTATTAATAAGAAAACCGGTCCCCAGTCTCCGTTCCTTAGCTCCCCCATAGGGAAAAGTATAGTTATCCTTAGAAATTGACGCGAAATCGCCCGGCCAGCAGGTTTCTTGGAGTGCTTTTAAGTCAGTATTGTAAGCATTTGCTATCTCAATGAGTTCGCTAAATCCGCCCGTATTTAGGCTACGCGCGTTTAGAGTTCCCACCCTTAGGTCTTTAACAGTAGTTTTTTGTTTTAGCAAGTTAGCCATGGTAGTTTCAAGATAATCCGCACGTTAGGATCCTATTCCGATCGTAGGTGAGTCCACTGTCCCAGGAGTGATAACCCCCATACCTCCCTAGATCTAAGTATGGGAGCTTTCCGACTCTGACAAGGACCATGTCAACTTGTCGTCAGACACATTACAGTTTCATCCTCGTATTCTAACGTCCCCCTGCAAGGCAGCGCGCCTATACTGGCATCAGTACCCCTTTGGCCCTATACAGGCGAATCATTCCACACATCCCTTGCGGGCAGTGTCATCGCTGCGGTGTCCAATGGGCAGCAGGATTTTTCCCTTACAAGATTTTTAGTTTTGTTTCGGGGTAGTGTTTCTAGGTGGATACACGCTGCACCCCGGCCTGCCAGGACCCACTCATTGCGTATGAACGTGAATGGGTGGGTCCTCCCAAGCCATGGTCATCGTGTTTTCTACCAGTGCTAGGCCAACATCTTAGGCTGGGCTCACCACACCCACGACTGGTTCCTATCAGCTGTCCGCGGCTGCTTATTCTTATATTCGCAGCTAACCTGAGGGGCTGTTCAGCCTAACGGGCCGTTCCTCTATTTGTAAAAAGGTCTAGAATGGGGTCGCTGCATGACATACAACTATTGCATTTTTCAATAATCAATCACCTATTCTTTATGTTAGTGAAAGAAAATTTGGCTTAAATACTTTATTTCGTAGAAAATTGAAAGATGAATCAGTAATATTGTAAATATTGCTAGAACCTTGAATTGTTGAATCGCTTCTTCGAATCAGATAAGAGAACCGAAGGTTGATTCTGTTGGACTTCTTGTTCAACTTTTGAATCTCGAATGCAAAAAGTCGAAACAGTTTTTTAAAGGAAAAAGCAAGATAAATTTCAAACGATTTAAATTATTTTATTTATAGTCCCGTTTGAGAAGTTTTATTTCAACTATAATATTTTTGATTTTGATCTGTATATAATATATAGATGGAGCCTTCAAACAATTCAATGATTTTTAATCATTAAAAAAGTAACTCCGATCTTTCAATGCACTTTCCAGTACTCAAAATATAGCAACCTTATTTCAAATGATAATTAATAGCCTTCTGGAAATTACAGATTTTCAACAAAACCTAAAATTGACCCTGAACTCATAATCAGCAATCACAGATTTTGTCTTTAAATAAAACATAGTTTATACATAATAATCCATTCCCTCTACCTTTTCGGAATTTCACTGGACTAGTTAGATTGTGAAACGCTTTATCCCGATTCAGGTAAATAATTTGGATACATTATTTTTCATTCTTGAGAATATGGCTAAAAATTAAAAAAGATTCACCCAGAGTATTTTTCATATGATAATGATTTTATTTGGAATTATACAATAGAAAAGTATTACGTAATTTTCATAAATTTTAAATATTAATTTCGCAACCTGGATAAAATATCAGCTCCATAAATGATATGTTCTATATTGTTTTTCTTATATTTCATATTTTCTCCCTTATGTACGCTCTTTACGTACAACACAAATGTTACGTTACTTGCATGAACATGATAGGACACAATACCGTATTCATGACGGAATATGGCATTTGTACGAAGATTGTGTATCCTAGGTAAAATGCTAACATCTTCCAGTTTTTCACCAGGAGCTTGCCATACCCCAAACTCTATGCCCTTAAATATGAATCTCCTATTTGGTGGATTAGGAATTTTTATGGCAGGTAGGGGGTAAGCGGGATGTAGTTTTAGCCGAAATGTACCAGGTGCGTCAAGTATCGAAACATTTGATTCTGTGAAAAGAAAGTAAAGATTTGTCATTTTGAAGAGAATAAAAATCTAACTGAAGAAATATAGTGAAAATTTTTTAATTCAACTAATGAAAATCCAACAACTATATGTTTTTGGGTAGATCAAGAATCGAACTTTTGAAATTTTGGAATTTTTCAAAAGTCTGAAATTTCAAAAAATATCATTTAAGAATAACTAATTTCGAATCAAAAGATTTTCCAAGGAACGAATATAATCAAAATTAATCGTGCAATCATTTGCTTGCAGGCTGGTTAAAGTTGAATGAAAAAAGTTCAAAAAATTTGAAGATGTTTCATCTATAGGAGATTAATAATCAAAATCAAATATTTTTACTTATATTTTGAATTAATTTCATAGAAATTCAGTGATTACTTATCTCAGGTACTTTACACAAATATTGCTCGCGGCAGAAGAAATATTCAAAAATTTAAACTCTTTTGTTACTGTACTGAACGTTGGTACTTATGTCGTTTTGGTCACTCAAAACTTTGGCATTTATGCATTTTTAGAATTTCAAACATTGGGGCTCATGTTCTTTTAGAGTTTTAAGTTTTGGTAATTAAAGAGATGATATAAAATGAAATCCTGAAGGATAGAAGGATCCTCAGGGATATGTGAAGTCCCGTGGGATAAGGGGTGTCTTGTGGGATAGATGAGGTTCTGTGGGGTAGGCTGTGCCCCGAGTGATAGGTGGGATCATGTGGAATAGTTTCGTTCCCAAGAGATTATGGACCTGATTGATTAGGATGCTTCCTACGTATAGGAGAGTCCTGAGAGATAGGGGATCCGTGGGATAAGGGGTGTGCCGCCGGATATGTGAGATCTTGTGGGATACATTGTGTCCCGAGGGATAGGCGTGGTCTTGTGGGATATTTTGTGCCCTACGGAATAAGGAGGCTCTCTGAGGATTAGAAGTGTCCCATGGGATAAGGATTGTTTCATGGGCTGAGTCGAGTCTTTTGGGATAGTTCGGGTCCCAAGGGATAGGTGGATTTCGATGGATACGGAGGTCCCCTGGGATTGGGACGTTTCCGTGGGATATGGAATGTGCGAACGGATTAGTGAGCTCCTGTGGGATAAACTGAGTCCGAGAGATAAATGGGGTCACATAGGATAGTTTGGATCCCGAAAGATAAGGTTGGCCCTGAGGGATGGGTTGGGTCCCGAGGGATAGTTGTAGTCATGTGGAATAGTTTGTATTCCAAGAGATGAGAATTTTTTCAGAAATTAGGGGTTTCTCATCAGATGAGATGTGTCCTGTTGGATATGTGAGCTCATGTGGGATAGAGTGGGTCTTGTAGGATAAGTGGGATGTGAGATAATTTGTCTCCCAAAAGATAAGGGGTATCCATATCGATTAGGGGTGTCCTCTTAGATAAGGTTTGTCCTGTTGGATAGGAAAGGTCCTGTAGGAGAGGCAGGGTTTAGAGGTTAAGGGATTCTGAGAAAAATGTACAACGATCAGACTGAGACCTGACCGAATATGACTTCATCCCAGGTCAATTATAACGAAAATTTGGATAACTCATAATGGTCATAATGGTCTACTCATGATCGGTACTGTAAAAGAAGCCTCGATTGAGATAACGTTGGTTCAACAAAAATTTGTTTTTATAGAATCTTTGCTTAAACTGTGAATATGAATCTCTTGTCATATATTAAAGACAGTTTTAAATAAAAGTATTTTTCTTGATTCAACGTGATCTCTGTTGAGGCATCAAATAATGGAAAATGGAATGCAGAATGTAATTTGCACAGTGAAGTATCCAAAATTGAACAGAATGAAAATAAATTTAACAGATTTCAAAATGTATAATTCACAACCAGGAGAAGTTTCAGAAAACCCTAGAAATTAAATAGTATCAAGGATAAGGCTTGAGGAAAATTTAACTTCAAATAATTTTGGTTGTTAGAGAACAAAATGTTAAAGCTTGAAATTGTAACTTATAATCATTGATCAACTTGAAATTAAATTGATTATTTGTATAGAATACTGAAATTTCAGAAACCGAACCTTCTAAAACTGAAACCCAGGTGTTTAATCTTTTCAATTAATAAAAATTAGATAATGTCCATTTTTTAGCATCGCCATTAAAACATCGCAAATTTTAAGAGCATGAAATTAAAAAATTTAATATTTTTAGGCTTTATAGAAAAAAATGTAAATTCTAGCCAACATACCACAGAAATGAATGAAAATAACAAAGGTAAGGAGTAGAGCTCCAATTTGGATCTTCATTTTGTTGATTATATACCGCGAAAAATAATCGATAGATCGAATCTCTCTGCTGCTAGTATATACTAATAACTATCTTACTGAATACTTTATGATTAGTTAAAAAACCTTGAAAAAATTAAAATTTACTACGCTTGCAAATTACGTGGTATAGGCGATGACATATCCTTTGAGCCAAAACAAACTACACGAAGAAAAATAAATGTTTACTCTACTGGAAAAAATATAAGATCTCTATCGATACCAGCAGATTACTTCACTTCTTGACGAAACATGTATCAAAATAAAGGAATGTATTTCTACTTGAGACAGCTTCACATCTCTTGACATCGATATTCAATTTTTTGAAATTTTGTTCATGATTATTATTATACCATTAAGCCATTTTCCTTTCGGGGTAGGCGTGACTCTCTCGGTGAGGAAAGGAGTAATGTGATGAAGGAGGTACAGATTTTTTTTAGATTGATCTAGCCATCATCATTCCACCATGCATCACCAGAGGTTCTTCCTACAAGCGCAGTACCACACACTTCAGTCGAACTCCCAACAAAGACATCCTCGATCATACCCGATTCGCCCTCTATATTTTTATCGCCTATCAGCGCCTTCCAAGACGCCTCATCATTCCGTTTATCTTATTCTGGAAGTCTAATCGTACTTCCAGTTTCTGTAAATTTTCGATTTTGATTCATGTTTATTTCTTTTTTTTTCTCTTCCTACTTCATCCCTGACCTACATTTATTTTGGAGACTAGAAGGTGATCAGTATTAATGATCCGTACATGAGTATCATGTTATGTTTAAACCAAGTATTTGTCATAAATAAGCCCTTTTTTGAGCATAATTCAAGGTTCTGATCATTTATAATAGTGTTAATATTGTGAATGTTTGTAATTTAAAATTTCTCAGGAATAAAATAGGTTCAGAAGTTTATTACTTCTCTGTTTATTTATTCAATTTTGCAAAGGACCCTATATATTTTGGAGAAAAGTTAAATCTCGAAAATTTGGGCATAATTATTATTTTTGAAAAAAGAAGCATTTCTATTGAAAAAAATGTATATTGATTTGTGATTTCCATTAGAATCACGAGAATGTTTGTTAAAGTAAATATGTATATTATTTCATTCAAATATGATTTCATTTAAATTTTCTTGTATTTCATTGTAAACATTCTTTGATTATTTGTTAATAAAATATGTACACAATGGTAGATACTGAGTGAATTATGAAATTATGAAATTATGAAATAATGCTTATCGATTGCTTCAATTATTAATCATGATTATTATTTTATAGATTCATAATTTAATTAATGATTGCACTCTAAAACAGCGTTTCCCAAACTGCTACCGCGGGTAGATACCCTACCGCCCGGTAGGGGGATGCCACCCCGGGCCCGGTAGGCCCGGTAGGCTCCCCGCTGCGAGCAGACTGCTGCTTTCGTATACCTGCCACGAATAACCCTTTCATTGTTGCGAGATAATGACCAGTTAGAATAACTGAAATTATAAAGACATGGTTCAATTTAATTTTAATTAGCTGAATGAAATCCGTGAAATAATTTGAGAAAAATGAAAGAAAAGTTCTTGAAAATCGGTTGATATCTGCACTAACGAAGGAAACATTTGCAAATCTTGTGAATATACAAATGGGATCTCTCAGTGTAACAAAAGTGCGATAACTCTCGAAGTTATTATCCGATTTTCGTCTATCTTTTTTTAACGTTTTTGCCATAATCTAACAAATCTAACGCATCCTATTAAAGTTTAATTTATTATTATTTCAGATAGACGAAAATCGGATAAGAACTTCGAGAGTTATCGCACTTTTGTTACACTGAGAGGTCCCATTTATATAAAAACAAGATTTGTAAATGTTTCCTTCGTTAGTGCAGATATCAACCGATTTTCAAGAACTTTTCTTTCATTTTTCTCAAATTATTTCACGGATTTCATTCAGCTAATTAAAATTAAATTGAACCATGTCTTTATAATTTCAGTTATTCTAACTGGTCATTATCTCGCAACAATGAAAGGGTTATTCGTGGCAGGTATACGAAAGCAGCCGTCTGCTCGCAGCGGGGAGCCTACCGGGCCTACCGGGCCCGGGGTGGCATCCCCCTACCGGGCGGTAGGGTATCTACCCGCGGTAGCAGTTTGGGAAACGCTGCTCTAAAATGTATAGAAAGCATATTTATTTAACCTGAAAACGGCCTTCCTTGATGCCGGAAAGGTCCCTTGGGTTAGGTGTGGTTCCATGGGATAAATTGGATCCCGAGGGAGAGGTGGCATCCCCAGGGATAGAAAAATCCCAAGGGATATGTGGTATAAGAAGGGTAACAAGGTGTAGGGGCCTGGTGTTATAGGATGGGTCCAATGGGTTAGGGGGGCGAGGGATAATTTGGTTAGCGTGGTTCATTTGAGGTTCTATGATCTATGCCCTATGGGTTGAATAGAGTCCCGTGGGATAGCTGGGTTCCTAAGGGATAAGGAAGTCTCTATGATGGATAGGATGAGTCCCATGGGATAAGAATGGGTATCAAGACATATGGAGGGTCCAGAGGTCCAACATTAGACTGTTGGGATCCTATAAAATAGGTGAGGTCTCTTGGGATATTTTAGGTCCCGAAATATAAGTAGGGTCCCAAGAATAGGTGGGGTCCTGTGGTGTCCAAAGGGATTCACCTCAGTTCAGTGGGTCCGGAGGAATGAGGGGGTGTCCTGAAGGATAGGTGAGCTCTAGAGTTATAGGTGGGTAACTAAAGATAATTTGGGTCCCAAGGGATAGTTAAGGTCATGTGGGATAGCTTGTACCCCAATAGATAAGGGTTATCCTAAGGAATATGGAGATCCGTCGGATTTTTAGAGGCAGTGGGATAGGAGGGGTGTCTTAAGATAAGGAGGGGTGTCGTGGGGTAATAGGTGTCCCGAAAACCTTTCTCATTGACTTGAAAATGTACAAATTCAACAAAAATTTGTTTCCCTAAAAAATAATACAGAATTAAATATTTTCCCACTGCAGTCAACAAAACTTGAATAAACAACTTTGAAGTTAAGAATTCAGTGATAAACAATTTTGATTTCGAAGCGTTAAATATTGACCGAAGAGAAATTCTAATTGTTCAAAATTGAATAATTAATTTTTGAAATCTCTAAAAATTGAGTTATATCAAGAATAAGGCTTTTAAAACTCTGACTTCAAATTACCTAGTCTTTCAGAGTATAAAATGTGACAACTTGAAGTTCGAATCTCTAAACATCAACTGCCTTGAAATTGAAATAGTCATTTGTATGGGGTGAATGAGATTGAGAATCCGAACCTTTTTAAATAGAAATATTTGATATAATATTTGAATCCATATTCAATGAAACGTTTAATATTTTCAAAAAATAACGTACATAGCACCAAAGTTAATGAGATTGGGATCTTCTTTTCTTTGGTTAGATATTGTGAAAAATAATCGATGAATAGAATTAACCCACTAATATCAACATATTACTTGCAATTTTATTGACTAGATTGAGAAATAGAATCTTGAGGAATATAAAAATTTACAATGTTTGAAAACTATGTGGTAGAAACGATAATCATTGAAGGTAGAACAAACTACGCGAAAAAAAATTTATGCTCATCCGTAATACCTTGATTTTCAGGGTTAGCATTTTTTTTATTGAGATACCTGAGAGCCTTATCTAGATTCTAGATGTCAAGAACAGGGTTAACATGTAAAGGTTTATATTTATTTTTCCCAAGGTGTCAAATTTTGATCCAAAAGTGACAAATTTTCGACTATTTCTGCTTTTGCTCTCGTTTTGGTACGAGCTGAAATTTTTTCAATACTAACGACCAGCAACTGATATTATTTTTTCAAAATTTTTAAAGAACATTGCTTTGTTCATTTTTATTTTATTAACAACAAAACAACTTAGAGTTGTTCATAAACTAGTAGCTTTTGCCTTTAAAATAATCAAAACTTTTAAATAAAATACGTTTCGGGTTTAAAAACATTTGTTTTTAGTTCAGCAATAATGTTTCAGCTGTGCCAAATAAACATTATAATCATAAATTATTATTTTGAATTCTGAAGAAATTAAAATTAGAAAGCATTCTTAAATGTATTATTAACTATGAAGACTATTTTAATGTGAGCAGTGTTCACGTTTCGTAATAAACATTTGAGCCATAACATTGTAATTACGCGCCAGTTAGATGTACCATTGTTGAAAAAAAACACATACTTAATGTTTGAAAGAATGGAAAAAAATACCTATTTTCGTGTCCAGAATGCTTCATAATTTTATTTTATTTAGGGTTAAAAATAGGAGTTCTAGATTTAAAAAAGTCAACGTAGCACGACTAGAAGTGTAGAACATTCAAATGGTTCTATCTGAAGTAACCAAAATACGACTCAGAAAGAAATAAAGGAAAATTCACTTTAACCTCGTAAAATGTCATATTTCTTACCAAGGGTGTCTCAAAACGTACAGATTTGATAAAAACAGACGTTGTCAAATTTTGCATAAAACTAATAACTCAGTGACACAGACTTTTTCAATTAGGTTTTCTAATGCATTATGTTCTATGTCGCAGTTTTGTTGTCCTATATCTTAACCTCCTAATAGTTCTTTAAAAGAGTCTTTTAAAGCGTCTACTATCCCGTCTACATATATCATATAGCATTTCACCTTTGCTATTTCTCATGCTGATAAACTCTGTACTTTTACTTTTCTTCAACTGTTTATATAATAGTTTCATAATTCCTTCAAAGTAGTTTTGTATTTTGTTCTCTTCTTCTGTTCTGGGTTTCTCTTTACTCTCGTTGACTAGTCGTTTAACTTTCCTATTTTTGTGCCTGTAATCAATTTTGAGTATATTTCTCTCTTCATCGCTAAGACCTGTCATGTTCAGCGTTTTATTGTGCGCTTTTTTTTTGGGCTGCCTCAATTTCATCGGTCCACCACGCATTACCAGACTTTCTTCCCACCACCGCCGTACCACACACTTCAGTCGCAGTTTCAACAATGGTATCCCGTAATGAAGCCCACGCGTCCTCTATATCTTTATTGCTTTCCAGCGGCTCCCAAATTGCCTTATGTATGCGTTCGTTTATCTTATTCTAAAAATCTATTCGCACTTCCGGATTTTGTAAGTTTTCAGCCTTGATTCGCGTTTGTTTCGTTTGGTTGGTTCTCTTTCTTCTTCATCTCCGCCCTAAGTTCATTTTGGAGACTGAAAGGTAATGATCAGTATTGCATCGGACCTCCTCATGACTCTTGTATCTGTAACTAGTTCTCTTAGTCTTTCATCTGCAATAACGAAGTCAATTATACTGCGGTTATTCTCTTTACACCAGGTGTAAGTGTGGATCATTTTATGTCGAAACCAAGTATTTGTAATAAATAGGCCCTTTTCTAAGCATAAGCTTACTAACTTTTCCCTGTTATAATTTTTTCTTGGATCTCCAAATTTTCCTAGTACCTTTTCTGTATGTGTATCCTGACGTTGGACGCCGACCCATTCGTTCATATCTCCTAACAAAATTATTCTTTTACATTGATCGCAAGTACTTATTGTATCATTTAAAGTGTCCCAGAAGGCGTCCTTAACTTCCCTCAAATCGCTATCAACTGGTGCGTAGCACGCTATGATAAATAGTCTTCTGATTCCTACCTTCATTCTAGCCCATAGCAATCTGGGTGATACAAAATCATGATCTTTGAGATGTTGTCTTGCTTTTTCATTCATAATTAAACCAACCCCTTGACTACGATGTGATTCGCTATCTATTTTTTTATATTGAAAAATGGACAGACAAATGTAGATTACCAAAGTTAGTATCTGCATATTGAGCATTACTGTTTCAAGACTAGAAGTACCAGGCTGGGGGCTGGGTCAATTGACCCCTTTCGATTTTTAAAGTGGTATATCTCCGCAGCGGTTGCTTGCAGAGAGATGGCGTTTTGTGACTTCAATTATTTATAAATAGGAGTATTTGACCATTTTTCGGAAATATTGGATGCGCACTTTAAAAAAAAATCTAGTTTGTGTAGTCTGTTACCGGCAGGGGTCAATTGACCCATATCGCGTTTTGGCTGGTATTTCATCACAAAACATTTTAGGTTCCGCAAGAAGTCATTAGCAAGACATTTTTGCTCGATTCTGCAAAAGAATGGAGCCTATTCATTGTGACATACGAAAACTGTGTATTTGTTTATAAAAATTGTTCAAGCGCTGCTGCCAAGTAGCAGATATGTTTAAATAATCATAATTAAGGCATACATTTCTCTCATATTCTATATAAAAACTGTGAATTTCAAAGAATGGAAATTAGAATGGAAATTATGAAACATTCTCAAACGTTTAAAATAGATGTATATTGATTATTGAACCTGATAGCGGAAGTCTCACAAAAGTAAACGTTTTTTTGGCCAAAATCAGGCGAATTGTCTTGTTATTTGGACAAATATTTACCGAGGAAGATCGGGTGAAAATTTTGGGATTGTTGTGAATATCGTCTATTTCGGCGATTTTTACCTTTCTAATGGCAGACAGAAAAAGTTCGTACAGAATAGTTTCGAGAGGTTTTGTTAGACCCTTTTCATTGGTCATAATAATTTTAGAAAATCTATATATTCAACCTTCAAAAATAAAAGTTGAAAATAAATTTGACGTTTTGGAAAAAGGCATATTTTTTTATCTCAAAACAAAGTTAAGATTTTTCTATGCAAGGGCTTTGACGTTAGGGTGTGAGATTCTCATTGTTTATTTATGATAATAAGCGATGAATGTTTTTTGAGAATACACTACCTGTTTTTTGCAATCTGTTACTCCTTGTTTGATATACCGGAAGATTTAGAACATATTTTCGTTCAAACTCAACAAAAAGTCTCCGTGGCCACGCTGACTCACGATGAAATCCGAATTTGGGGACAGATAAAAAACTATTCATATCTTGAAGTCGAAATAAGTTGAACAATTATTAACTTCTTTTCCTGTGTTTTCAAACATTATGGAGAAAAACACCTTCTTTAACAACATTTGGTTCAAAGCCCGACAAAGAGTTTATAGAGTCCTCAATTACCCTTAAACTGAAATAAAATTGAAAATTGATATAGATAATATTGAAAGGAAGAAAAAGATTGATCCTTACAGAGTAATTTTCAGTTAATTATGCTTTTATTAAACAATATATATCCCAAAATATTGCATAATTTCATAAATTTTGAATATTAACGTAGCATCCTCTCTAGAGGATCAGCTCCCCAAATGATGTGTTCTGTATTTTTTTTACCACGTATGGTTTGTATGTACATGACAAACCATATTCCACCTGCTGAAACATGATAAGCTTTGATACCATGTATTTCACGATATGCACGAGCTGGACGAAGATTGCTTGAGAGAGGTATAATGCTAACTTCTACCGGCTTATCACCAGGAATTTCCCATACCCCAAACTTTAGGCCCAAAAACTTAAATGTTCTATTTGGTGGATAAGGAAGTTCAGATTCCGATAGGCAGTTAGGAATGACTTGTTTTAGCCGGAATGTACCAGGTTCGTCAAATATCGAAGCATTTAATCCTGTGAAAAGAAAATGAAGTTTTGTGATTGTAGAAAGATTATAAGAACACTGTAAATCCTCAGGTATTGAAAGTAATGTATCTCAATTCGATCTTCCATTTATTATCAAAATGGTCCAGTTTCGAGAATCAAACATGCACAAGGCTGGTGCCCTCCTGAGTATGCAACACAAACACAGTTTTCTCCCCATACTTCCCTTCGAATGACCAAAGTCGGATTGACGTTCTAACTGGACTCACCACCTTACGACGATTTGGATAATTATTTTGGACATGACTTTTACTCACAAAATACATTTCTTGCATCAAGTTGATAGGTAAGTGTATACTTTAAACAATAAATAATACAAAAAATAACGTAGCCTCGAATTGGTTTGAGGCGATAAATGGAGACTGGGTGTTTGGAATGCTAGATGTGCAAATGATCTGGAGGAAAGACAATTGCGAGAAACAATGCACGTTAGGAAGCTAGATATTTTATGTGTACCTGAAATAATGAAAAATGGATGCAACATAAGAGTGATACAGAATAAAGAGCTAAAAAACGAACTCAAACTATGCTCAGGAGTAGATATTATACGGTAGTCAATAGCCATACAGTAGCCGAAGAGTCGGTCTGATTATTTATGGGAATGCAAAACAGCATGTCAAGGAGTACAAATTTGTATCTCCCAGATTTTTGTGGTTTAGAGTAGAAGTGGGAATCAGAAGATTATTTATTACAGCGGAATACAAAATCTTTCTTCTGGGAGATATGAATGGATGGCTTGCAGCGTAACGCGAAGATATGGGCAGGGTTTTAGGTAATTTTAGAGATCCAAACATGAATGATAAGGGGGGCAGATTGGTTAGCTGATGCTTAGAAAGGGGTTTGTTTTTTACAAAAACTTGGTTTAGGCATGTAATGATCCGCTTGTACACTTGGTACAGTGGTGACAGCTACACAGTATAGTTGACTTTATTGTCACAGATGAAAGACTGAGAGAGCTGGTAAAAGATACTTAGGGTTATGGAAGGTTTGAAATATGGAACTGTCATTATCCATTACCTCTTAGTTTAAAAAATGAATCTAGGTTAGAGCTGGTGAAAAAAGGACTAAAAAGACAGAGCAGATGCGAATCAAGATGAAGAATTCACATAAACCGGAAGTGCGAATAGAATTTCAGAATAGGCTAAGTTAACGCCTTGATGGAACAGTTTGGTAGACGCTCATACGCAATGAATATATAGAGGACGTATGGGTAATGTATTAGGAAATCATTATTTGAGTGAAACTGAAATGTGTGGTACTGCAGTAGTAGAAAGAATGACTGGTGATGCTTGGTAGAATAATGAAATCTGCGTAGCTATTAACGAAAAGAAGCAAGCGTATCTGTAGAAGTTGAATATTACAGGTCTTGGCAATAGCGAGAGAATTAGACTAAATAATGATTATGGGGACAAGAACAGAAAAGTAAAAGTACTAGTTGAATAGAAAATGCGAAATTTGAAGGCGGTTGGCATGCAATTCCAAATCATTACATAAAGTTGATAGATTGAATGGTACAGAAGAATTTCTGTGAAGTGGCATATGAAAAAAATAATCACAAAAAACGGGTTTTTTCATATGACTTATTCAATTTTGGTGAGAACACTTTTTGTTTTCAGATGCACTGGAATGCAAGAATCCACATGAACGTGTATCTTGTACACTATTTTCCCAAAAAACCGAATTTAACAATTGATCTGTTCTAGAGATTTACTTGAACTAGTATTTTAAATGTGAACTGCTATTATTCATTATAAGACCCAATTTTTTTCTGTGGATCAATCTCAAAATAAAACATTTAACAATTTTAAATTGAAGCACTGAAAATGAAACAAATTTATTTGAAATTCATCGAGTCCACAATTTTAAAATATGGCTTTTACGAATCATTAATTCTTAATTGTAAGTTTCATAAAGCATCGAATAATCGGAAAACTAATTTTGCAATTATTTTCTTTCATTGAGCAAGATGTCAATGCTGAAGTTATACATATAAGACTATATAGCCAAAGCTTTGCGAAATGGAAACAAAGTATAGGGCTTAGTTTCTCTATGTAATATTATAAAAAAATCAACAATTTTTTTTAGCTCTAAAATTTAAAAATGTAGATTTTGTTACACATACCACAAAAATTAATGAGAACTACAAAGGCGAAGAGTGACTTTCCAATAAAGATCTTCATTTTGATTTGTGAGATATCTTGCAAAATAGTTCATAAATGGAATTTTCTATATTACACTGCAATATATACTAACTGCTGTCTTATTCCGCAGCTTGACTATTAACTGTAACATCAAAATTTTCATGGTTGACATTATCTGATATCAAATATTAGGACAGTCGTCAAAATGTTGAAGGTTAGTATATGTACGTTAGGCTTTACTGTCTTGCACTTAAATTTGTTGGTGCTGTTCAGTCTACTCACAAACTAGATGATAATTTTAAATACCTTTTTTTGCCATTTATTGTTTATATAGGACAAATCGAAGTTTTCATCATAGCGAGGGAGGATACAAAAATGGCTAGAATCATCGAGAATCTACGAAAACTGGATAGATTCAAATGCATATGACTCTAATTCTGATACCTCCTATAACTAACTAGATATGATATGAGCTATGGATCAGGTGGATAGAATAAGCAATAATGCAGTTTTAACCACAACAGTATCTAACGTACAAAAATCTGAATAACTTTGATCAGAAAAGCAATTTTTACCATCAACTTTTTTTTTAAATACCCTCAGATTCTTTTTAAACTTTACTGCGTATAGGAATAGGTCTTTTATTCCATAAAATACGTTTTTTTCCAAATATATAGGCCTCTCCAGACTTTTGAGCTATAAAATATCCAATAGGTCTATTTATTCTCCAACTTTTTTTCTGAATGAATTTCAATTCCCCGTAAAAGTTGCCAGTCCATACAACTTTCCAACTGCGAAATATTTTTCCAATCGATCAAAAATTGAAAAATTTTGAACACTTTCCTATATGTACGGTTATTACTATTAAAAACTAAATGTAATTTGTAAATTAAAAAAAAAAATTTTGCTCAAGTTAGAATTTTTCGAAAATGTGCAAACATGTTTTTTTTTTGATTGAGTGGAATACACATTTTTGAGAAAGTTAAACATGTGGAACCTGAAATTTGATGGAAAAAATAATACAAAGAAAAGGTGTTCAAACAATTGCAAAATATGTTTTTCAATACTATTTTTGTCATTCATCAACTATATTATTTATCCCGATAAGTAGTAATTTTTCACAATTTGTTGGAAAATAATTAGTAAAACGAATAATAATTTTTAAAATGATTGAAAATTAGTTCAAAACTACTTGACAACTTCTTAGCTATCAAGTAAAAATGATAATTATTCATGAAAAAATTAAAAAAAAAGCTTCCTTAGCATGAAGCAAGAAGTTATTGGGTGAAAATTATTCCTTGAATATTCATTAATATATTTGAAGTGACTAGACTTTAAATTACAAAGATATAATAACAGGAACATATGTTAATTCCCTATGTTAATTCCAAAGCCTGGGAGCACAGGTTGATATTAACCAATAAAAAATAGGAAATTTCTTTTTCCTGATAACTAATTAATTGGAGGAGGGGATCGATCAACACAAATGTTTTTGAGATTCACAGCCATCACGTTCGGCATGATTTTTTTAGCATGATGTTATCAGCAGGCCATTTCCCTTTGTTCCTAATGTACGGAAAAATGAATGAATTGAAAAAAAAAATCAAAGAAAATTATCCCAAAAATTATCATTTTATTATATTTTTACAAAAAATTGACATTTTACGCACCTTACAGGTCGCAAAAAGTTTGTAAAATGTTTTGAATTATACATTTAAGTTCTAATGCATGTTCAAAAAGTTTTCTGCAAATTTGATATCAATCAGTGGAAATGTTCTATATGAGGGTGGTCCAAATTTATACTAATTTATTTATTTATTATAAAGCCCCCCCATTTTGTTCGTTTTCCGGAAAAAGAAATTCCGTAATTTTTTTTTTTTTTATTCAACGTTAACCCGTGCCCCCGGGCTTTTGAAATTAACATGGGGTTTTAAATGGGGAAAGCTCGATTTTCAAAAAAATGGAAATAGAAGTACTTGTTATACATTTTTTGTCAATTAAAGTATTGTCACCTCTTGAGGAGTGCTTAAGGAATAATTCCCACCCACTAGCTTTTAATTTTGACACACCTGAACCCCTTTAATTCTGCCCGGAAAATGCCCCAAAAAATGCAAAATAGCAGTTTTCTATCAAATTCATGCTAAAGACGGTATTTTAAAAAAAAATTTCAACATGAATTATTTTTAATCGATAAGTGACGAATTTTTAAGTATATTTTAAATCATTTGAAATTGTTTAAACAATTAGTATTTGATTAAACAATTTGTTTTCCCCTGTAAATCGTGCAAAGTTATTATATTTCGGAAAAAATCGTACAAAGTTGATGAATGTCAAGAATAGTAGTTCTTGTTCAACTTATTTGGTAATTATTTGAACAATTTTTATTTGTTTAAACAATTTTTTCTCCCTAAAATCGTAAAAAGTTATTATTTTCTGAAAATAATTACACAATTCAAGAATGTTGAAAACAATACATTTTTGAAGGATGTTTGGTAATTATTTAAACAGTTCTTATTTGTTTAAACAATTTGTCCCCCTGTGAAGCGTGAACAATTATGACTTTCTAGAATTAATAACACAATTAAAGGAATTTAAGAGTAATATTTTTTTTTCTACATAATATTTAGCAATTTTTAAAATAATTTTTATTTGTTTGAACAATTTTTGTTTGTTTAAAACTTTTTTTCTCTGCAAATCGAGAAAATTTATTCTTCTCAGCAATGAATGATACAATTAACGAATTTTAAGAATAATATTTTTTTGCTTAAGATATTTTGAAATTATTTAAACAATTAATAATCATTAATAATCATTAATATAAACCATTTTTGCAGTCTGTTATGAGTAGTTATTTTTTAAGATTTTTAACGAATATGATCTGAAAAAATAACTACTCATAACAGACTGCAAAAATGGTTTATATTAATG
>CAKNXH010000217.1:431279-455430 GCA_932178445.1 Andricus quercusramuli | reverse complement strand
TTTAAATCACTTCCTCCGGACATTTGGACAATCAGACATTCTTATAGATTCATTAGATCATACTGAAACTTAAAGGTCAGATTTTTAATTGCTATTATTAAAAATATAAACAATTTGAAATCTATTATTGAGAAAAAGTTTCAATATAAAATTTTAAATATTGTTGAAACAATAATTCGTGATGTAGAATTAAGAGCGTTTGAAACCAAAGAATTTTAGATTAGGTAAACTTTTGGAGAGGGCAATATTTCACATGGAAGGAAAAGGAATTGAACTTGTACCATTTCGGAGTGAAAGCATTTAAAATTGAATAATTTCCAATCCAAATTATTTGATATTGACAAGTTTTGAATCAGAAGTTCTCAAAATTGAAAAACTGCAGACTAATTCACACCGTTCAAAATCGAATAATTTAATTTTTGTATTTTCAATTGCACAACAAATTTAAAACTGAAAATATTTCTAATGACAGAGAACTATATTACAATTTTTTATGCTCAAACCCTTCAAATTTTCTAATTATCTTAAGTAAATTTGAATTATTTAAAAATAAAAAAATAAAAAAGTTCTGATTAAACACTTTCAAAATTCAACTATTTCAATTTTCATTGCAAAATTTAAAAAAATTAGTGTTCAACCTAAGAATTTAGAACTGTAAACTCTTAACCATTCTGAATAAAAAAATTATTCTTTTACTAAGGTATCATTTTCACACATTTCTTTTTTATTATATAGATAAACGTTTAAGTTTTAACACGTAATTTAGAATTATTATTATTACTTCTTGAAATCTTCTAATCAAATATTTTTCAATTTTGAATGATCCATTCTTTGAAAATCTTCAACTAAAAATCCGACAATATTAAGATATTTAATTAAATATTAAGAAAAGAGGAATACAAAATAAAATCGTTTTGATTCCAGATTTTCAATTAAACTCATTTTTAAGGCGCAACTCTGAGAAATTATTTTCTTAATTTTTCATGGTTCTTAATTAATTCTGAAGGCATTTAATTCTAAATTGTTCAATTTCGTATTATACAATTTCGATGAATTTGAAAAACCAGACAATTTTGTACGTTTAAAATTGAAACCAAACAATTTAGAAGATTTGAACCTAAAATTATTGAATTTCAGACTGACTAATCATTGATAAACATATTATTTAGTTACTGAGATATAAATTTACAAATAGTTATATTTTTGTATTTTTAATATGTAAATAACACAATTTTTCACATTTTAATATCAAAACGTTAAATTTTCAACACTTCATCTAGAATTATTATTAGTTCTTAGAATCTAACAATAAATTCTATTTCATTTTAAATAAAACACTTTTTCAATCTTCAACTAAAAATCCGATAATTTGAAGATATTATTTAATCAAAAATTTTAAAAATATATACAAAACAAGATCGCCGTGATTCCAGTTTTTGAAATAGAAAAATTTTAAGTCTCTCAATCCCAAATTGATTTCATTTAAGTTGAGTTTTAAATTTTTAATATTTTGGAACATTATAAAATAAAAAATAATGAAACTTTAAATGCCAAATTTTAGAATCTTATCATTTTTAAGACTTGAGTTTGAGAAATTATTGCCTTCATTTTCCATTGTTTTGAAATTATTCTGGAGGGATTTAATTAGAAATTGTCAAATTAAAAGTCCTTTAAACTAAAAACTGTGCGACTATCAAGTCTTCCAATTTTATAATAAATTAAAAACTTACTAACATTGAAACCAAGCAATTAAAAATATTCAAATATAAAATTATTAAATCTAAAATTGTCTATCAAGGCTTGTAATATGAAAATTTCCAATTTTTTGAGATATCATAGATAAATTTTCTTGATACTTCTAATATTGGAATTTCAAACGACAACATGGTGAAAATTAAAATTGGAGACCTCAAATAATTACAAAATTTCGTGCCAAATATTTTCAAATTTAAGCTTTTGAAGCCAAAAAACTTTTGTTTCAAGTCTTTAAAAATTAAAATGTTTTAGAATTGCGCATTCAAGACCATAATTATAAATTTAAATCATAAAAATTATTTAAAAATATGATATGTCAATATTAATGATAAGTATCATATCATCTAGTATCAATTGGTATTCAAATTGTTTGGATAGATTTGTCTAAACTAAAAAATAAAGTTTTTGTAAAAGGAAAATTAGTGTCATCTTCACCGTGCAAAATTTAAGTATTTGAAATTATAAACCCTTAAAGTTTGATCATTATATGGTTTTAATTAGAAGCATTACAAATTAATATACATTTGATACATTTAAAACATTAAAAATGAAGCTATACAATTTTGATGAAAAATTGAAGTATCATTCTCAATCAGGATCGTGAAACGAAGTCAGTTAAAATTAATTATTCTCAAATCTTGCAACACGATTTTTGAAATGCACTAATTTTAATATAAAGTAGAAAATTAATATCTAGAGAATGAATAATAAAGCATTTTCATGCAAGGGAAACAACTTAAGATTGAAGAAAATTTTTTAACATGTCAAACTTCATTGTGGGCAGAATAAATTAATCATAGTTTATTATATAAAATAAATGACAAATATTAATAATCTCCGCTCCCATTCTAATAGTTATTTCAAGAACTAAAAAAATATACAAGAGACGCGGAAGCAATTCAATGACTAGTTTTGCCATAGTCATTGATATAGGAGAGAAAGACCACGATTACATAATTCAATATTTTCTTATTTTTTCAATGGTCCTGTAAAGAAATGCGAGAATATGGTGGTGAACAGTAAACCCACAACCGCAACTGATGAAATGAACCTGCTTGTTTCAATCACTCTTTCCACCCAATTAAAGTCCTCATTAACAAGTGTCGATATATAAACGAAAATAATGACTGGTATTCATCACACTGATCGAAGGTGGATTAATTAAAAATTCACTTAATCGAAACTAATCATGAGGCAATCGGATCCTCCTTTCCGATAATCGATCGATGCAGTATAGGTAAAAGCTGAGAGAAAATGAGGTATACGAGGTCTGAACCTCACACCGTAAATTGGTCCCACCTATGAACATTTTTGTTTTACAGCTCATAACGAGACGATTACTCGCATAATACCTCCAAATTCTGGATTTCACAAGTCACAGATCCAAAAGATAAGGGTTTCTCAGTAATGATTTATTCGTGTTTTTTTAACTTTTCTTGTTCGCGATTTTGATCGCAGCAGATGAAATTGCAAAATAAGAGGCGTTGTCCTGGTAAATTATAATGTAAAAGGAGGCGGATAAAAGAGAAATGGACTTTTAATTTACTTGAATTTTTGCGGAATACAAGAAACAGCACCTGAATTTTATCGTACAAACATTAATGGTGGATGATTAAAATTACGCGTACGTAAATGAATGAGTATTTGGGGGGGGGGGGCTAAAGATATTTCTATGTTGTCTCACACTACGTTATCGTAGTTTCTAGTGAGTTCAGTTGCCAAAAATGCACTCAAAACATGGTAAATAAGGTTTCATTTCAAGGAAAATAGGGGAGCATAGGGGAATTAGTTCGTCTGAATAAAATCAATGTATAAGTATCATATTAAATTCAATATGAAACGCTTCAAATTCCTGAGATTCTTATTAGAAATAAATATGGCATTTTCTACAAGATACTTGAATTTTCAACCGGAAAAGATGAATTTTTAAGGTAAAAAGAGGATTTTGGTCGGAGACATCGTTTTTAGAAAAAAATTCGTGGATTTTCAATACAATTGTAGAACTTTGAAGCCAAAAAGACAAATTATCTACGAAAATAGTTGAATTTTCAAAGAAGAAGACTTTATTTTTTCAAGGAGAAAAAATTTCAACCAAATACATTAATTTTTGACAAAATAGTTAAATTTTCAAATGAACAGAAGAATTTTTAACTAAAATCTTCACACGAACGTAAGTTTCGAACAAAAGAGTCCAACATACAACCAATTAATTAAATGGTCAACAAAAAGATCCAAAGAGACAAATTGGCAGCAAAAATGTTAAGTTTTAATGCTAAAAAGTTGACTGTCTTGGAAAACAAATTAGAAAACAGCCGAATTTGCAACCAAGAAGTTGAATTCTCAACTATATACATTTTTCACCAAATAGCTGAATTTTCTGCTAAGGAAGATTTTTCAATCGAGGGAAAATATTCAACAAAAGTGTTGAATTTTTAGGGCAAAAAGGCAAATTTTCTATAGAACAGTTGATTTTTCAGTCCAAATATATGAATATTTAACAAAAAATTTCATTTTCAACCGAATGTTTGAACTTTTCACCGAACTTTCAAATTTTCAGTACGAAAAGATGAATTTTCAACAAAACATGTTGATAGTTGATATTTCAACCAAAAGATATTTTTATTTTTAATCAAATGTACTGCAACTAAAAAAGATAAATTTTCAATAAAAAGTTCATTTCCAATCAAATAGTTTAATTTTGATGTTTCAACCGAAAAATATATATAATTTTAATCAAAAACAGTTAAATTAAAACGAACAAATGAATTTCCGTACAAATATATGAATTTTCAACCAAGAAATGTTTTCGACTCAACGTAAACAAAACAAAATTGTTGAATTTTGAAGACAAAAAGAATTTTTCACCGAACTGTTGCATTTTTCGAGATAAATAGATGAACTATCAACAGAAAATGTAATCTTTGATATTTCAACCAACAAATATTTAATTTTAAATTAAAAGCAGTGCAACCGAAAAAGTTGAATTTTCAACAGAACAGTTGAATTTTCAATTCAAAATAGTTTCCTTTTTTTAAATTGGGTTATATCAGTACACTTCTGCAATAAATAAGTAGAAAATTTGACAAGTTAGAGACTTTATACTCTATAGTAATAGTTTAAATAAAGATTGAAGTTAATTTTTCATACTTCAAAAATATTGGATTAGAAAACTGAAAATTTTGCTTAGAAAATAAAATTATTTTTCCACTGCACACTTTTTGATTGCGAACTATAACTTGCTTCGTCTCTGTTGTTATATCATATTACTACTATTCATTTAATTATGAAGTTGAACTTGTCATATAGTACATAAATAAATGAGGAATATATTTATTGCATTAATTTAATTTTCATGGAATCATTTGCATTAAAAAAAGGGTTTCGTAGCCTATTGAGGAGTATTTTAAGCAGTTCAAACATCCCCTCCCATACTTCCCCAACATTTCCTTTCCTCCCCTTCTTCACCTTCCTACACTCCAACCATTGCTTCCCCTCCCTTCTCCAACTTCTTTCTCATCTACTACCATTCGTCCTCATTTCTCCCAACTTTCCCCTCACTCTCCCTGGTTCCTCTCCCATCATTCATCCACTTCTCTTACTTCCCCTTCCCTCATTTCCCTTACTTCCTCTACCCTCATTTCCCCCTGGTTCCTCTCTCATCATTTATCTACTCCTCCTACTTCCCCTGCCCTCATTTCCCTTCGTTCCTTTACCCTTATTTCTCAGCACTTCTCCTACTTCCCCTTATCTCTTTCCCCCTTACTTTCCTAACCCTAATTTCCCATCACTTCCACATACTTTCACACCCCTTGTTTCCCTCAGTGGACCCACTTCATCTTTCCTTATTTCCCATAACTACCCCCTACTTCCCCGCTCCTCACTTCTTATCACTTTTCCTAATTCCTGCCCCTTATTTGCCCTCACTTCTCCTACACCCAGTTCCTCTCACTTCCCCTACTTCTCCTCCTATCATTTCGTTTCAATCCCCCTACTTCCCTTACTTCATTTCCCCTTACTTACCCTACTTCACCTTCCCTTATTTCCCCTCACTTCCCTTTTCTTGGAGAAAAATACGACGGATGGACGGACTCCTAACCAAAACTATAAGGGTTTCTGCCAGGGGCTACGAAATTATAAAAACTATCAAACATTTGAGGCCACAGAAAAATATTTTCCTTTAGATTTATTGATGTTTTTGAATTATTCTAGAAGAATACCGGACTGCCAGACAAGGAAATATCCACTCACATGTAAACAATTTTTTTGGTCTTTTGAATTGAATTTCATTTAAGCTTAACCCAGAATAAAACTGGTTTTTCTGAGCATATAAAGGAGTGCGATAATAGGAAGAACAATTTAAATGTCTCGCCTGTTCGCAGTGAAAACTGTACTGCATTTTATCAAGATCTGTCTTACGTAAGTTGCATATAACCAGATTGCATTCATGCACTCGTACTACCGCCTCGATGCTTATAAGTCGTGGCGTGTGCCATACACCGAAATAACATCTGCAATTTTCTTTCAGTAATTTTTTTTCCACTGCGAAATTTATTTTGTATTTCCAGCATTCAATTTATTCTTTTTGAGAAGCCGCCAGAAGCAAGAAAAAAATTATGATGTAACCTGGCGCATTCTTCGCAAGGTCTCTTGAGAAAGAGAGGTCACAAGACGAGACATTGATCTCATTATTGTCAGTCAAATGACTCTATTAAAACATTTTTTGCAGCTTCAAATTTTTGAATATTTCTTTTTTTCAATACTTTTAGGTAAAACCCTCTAATTCCATTAGGAATTTTCATATGACTTGGAAAAGGGAATTTTCGGAAAGAATTTCCATTAGAAATTTGGTAGATAAATAAAATGCTGAAGACTTCTACTAAATACTTGATTTTTGAACCAAATAGTTAAATTTTTGGACGAAAAGAATTCATTTAACAAAATTTATTTTAAACGAAGTAGTTCAATTTCCGACCAAAGAGATACATTTTTACGAAAATTAGAAATCTTCTGAAAAATTAATTTTTACGAAATCAGTTCAACCTCCAGCGATTAAATTAAATTTTCAACCTAAAGATATGAATTTTCAAAGAAAACTGTAAAAGAAATCTTGATATTTCAAAATTAAAAGATTTTAATTTTGAATCAAAAGCAGTTGAATTTAACCACCAAAAAATACACTCAGATGCCGTTTTGAATGAAAGACTTATTTTTTTAGCAAATAAGACAAATTTCGAACAAAATACATCAATTTTCAACTAAACAGTTAAATTTTCAATTGAATTTCGAACTACAATTAGCAATGAAGTCGCAGACGTGAATCTTATGTAAGAAATGGTTTCGACCACAAAGCACTTTTGAAATGAGAAAATTTCTCAAAGAAAGATTTTTTACATTATATTTTGTAGCTTATGTCATATTTAGTAGTACTAAGAGAGGAATTTTTGAAAGTATTCAAACTACAAAATTATTTGTAGCACTCCTCGAGCATTTTAACGTCACTAAATATAAACAATTGAAAATAAATAAATTTTGTTAATAAATATGATATCGAAACGTTGAAATATTGTATTATATTTGCTGATTTTGATATCCCCGTGCATGTATTAAAATTATTCATCTAAAAACCTTACTGTTTCTTACCTTTTTGGCACAAATTGTTCATGACCGCAATAGTTTATTATGGGGTTTCTCTGAGGAAAAGCCAAAATTAAGATTACGTAGATGGATGTTACTTCGATGGACTGTATGTTACTTCTCCTGTAATTTATACTTTTATACTAATTAAAATACACATAAATCCCTTGGACTTTTTCTTAGTTTGCAACGAAAGTTCCTAATTTTTCTCTTGAAGCTTGGCAAGTGAGTGGTAAGATGTTTTTTTCTTCAAGTTAACCGCAACATTAAACTGAAAAAGCTATTCCTAGTTGTCAAATGATAGCCATTTATGTATAAACGTAACCAAAAAAAGATTTTTGTGGGCATCGATATTTCTATTATCGATGTATTATATATTGCTGTCTATATTATACTTGAATCAAAATACCAGCAATGAAAAAAATACCTTTCGAGTGAAATTTCAAGTCCATCAAGTATAAATTTTGAAATAGTTGATTACATATTTCCTTTTGTACTGGAAACTGTGCTTCGGGCATGTGTGGACAATATCCATACATATTCGCAGCGTTTTTGAAGCTTGATACCTTCTTTATTTTCGACTTGAACAAAATAGCAGATGTATAATTTTCCGGAATTTTTAGTTCAAAGTTAACGGTGAAAGTAGATTTTCAGAAAAATCATTCTAATTGGGTAATTTTCCCAATGATATCATTTTTTATGTATCAGTCAATGCATTCGAGTTATCCTTTAGATGGAGAATTTCTAGACGAATGCATTGACCTATAATAAACTGCCTTCCGGTGTTCTAGAACGTGAGATATAAATTAAAAATATTTAATGTTATATTTTAGATCATAACATATGGCTACCTTTACTCTAAACAATAGTATAAGTCTTCTTTTGGCATGTTGAAGACAAAACGGAAAACTAATATTCGACGTATAAATTGAAATTTCAAAAAGTCTAGAAATTCTCCATCTGAAGAAAGACTAAATGCATTGATTAATGCATAAAAATCATATAATTTCGGAAAACACTCATATAGATTGAGTTTCCCGAAAATTTAATTTCACAGTTGAATTCGCGGTAAAAATTCAAGAAAATAATCTTTTTGATATTTTTTTTTTAGAGTCAAAAATAAGGAGAATATTATAAGCTTTAAAAGCTTCAGGGCCGATAAAAGAATAATTGTTCGTTACAGCTCAAATGTATAATACATCATTTTTTCTTCGAAAGGAACAAATATTTTTGAGATCACCTTCAATTTTTTTAATGTTATGCTTTTGCTATTATTTATGGACAACCCTGTTGAACATGCTACAGAGGCATTTTTTGGGCACTCAATGTTACTTTTATTGTAATTTGTGATAATAAAATCATTTTTTTACTACAACCAGAGAAATGTTTGTTCGAATCAAACAAAATCTTCATTTGGTATAGGGTCAAGGAAAGTCTCTCTTTGGAATAGTATCAAACAAATGTTTGATTGGTCGAAACAATTATTTGTTTGATACAAACAAATTCTAGTTTCGATATAGGGTGGAACCAATCTTGTTTGATTCAAACATTTTTCCGAGTGCATGGATACAAGACACTCAAAGAAAGATGTGTGCCAATTTTTTTACAATAGAATCAATAGTTTGATAATTTCTCCCTAGAATACGAAAGTGCCCTTCCTGTAGAATTGCGCATATCAATCAGGACAATCAGTTGGAAATCAGAAACTGTCTCCAATCCAGAGTTCACAGTTGAAAACCGTTTGACGTTAAACTAATTTTTAAAGTCCAAATGTGACTTAATGAAATGACACGAAAAAAACTTGACCATCACTTGCCAGATGAAGTAAACTTTAAAGTAAACGGTCGTAAAATACTACAATTCGTATGTTTGCTCAAGTCTTGAGAAGAATGCTCACTGGTGATTATGAGTCACGATTCAGATTTTGTAATAGCTTGCATGTAAGTGCCATTATCTGCACATACGTAATATACATTTATTGCACATTTATATACATACACGAACACGTATGTGATCATATAGTACTAAACGAGCAAGGTACGCAACCCGTTACGAGAACGGTCAGCCGTGAAATAATAAAAACAAGCTTATTGCTAATTCTAGTGGATTCATTTACGTCGATAACCTCAATTAAGCATAGATGAGTATTAGTAGGTGAATACACAAAGAACTGTGAAATAAGTATATTTCAATGATCAAACCTTATTTCCCTCAAAGCACAATCCATTCACTTTCAATAGAGCAAGTCTCGTTTAACGAAAAGAATATTTACTCGATTTATAGTATTATATGCAAAATAGCGCGCTTATTGCACGCTTCTTATTTTGATTGCTTCAATAACGAGCTAATTAACAAATCAACATATATGCATCAATTCAAAGTACTATAAAAGATAATTAATGACCATAAATTAAAATAAGTATTAAAATAGCTTCATCGGATTTTATACAATTTTAATTTAATTTGATGCTGCGTCAAGTCGTCCTGAAGAATTGGGGGAGTTGGGAAAGGGCATGGACTAGTTGTCTCAAAATTTCAAGACTAGCCAAACTTATGAAAAATACTCTTTATCAATTTTTTATTTTAATAATTTAAATTTCACTCAGTAAAAAAGTTGTTCTAAAAGAAAAGCATCATCCTCTGGCCTGTTTTGTTTTGAACTACTCGAATATCTTTTTTACAAAAACAGAATTATTTAGCTGCAAGAATAGGTGAAGTTTGTTGCAAAAGGCTAATGATTACTTCAGAAAAGATTCTGTTCAAGACGAATGAAATTCTTTTTAACCACGAATTTAAGAGGAAATTCCATTTGTGTCAAGAAGCATCCTTCTGACACAAGATGAAATTTCTCTGAGTGTTTAATTGTAATTTAAATTCAAATTCAAATTGTGATTGTAATTTTGATTTTAGTTTCAATTGGCTATCAGTGATTTATAACATTTATCGAAATATAAGATTTTGTCACTGCAGGAATTAGAGGCAATGAAAAAATTAATAAGTCAATGAGCGATTTTATATCGAAGATATTGAAAGATATTCTAGAATTCTGAGTCTTGCTGATGTCTTCCATATTCGTCACTAATACACTTCGAAGATGTTCAGAATTTAAAATCTGACAACTGGTCTAGTTTTGAATGTTTATAGTTTAAAATCATGAAATTTTGCAAATTTTTTAGAAATAGATCTATCTTGAAGATTTGCAATTTGAGGTCCGTCAGTTTTTAATATGTATAATTTAAAATGTTGTAGCTTTGAGCGATTTTTCTGTATTGTTTAATTTTTTGAGTTTAGAATCGAAAACTCTTCAACTTCAAAATCTTTGAATGAAAATTCTTAAATTATTATTATTTTTAAAATCAAAAGTCAAGTTTTTAATTCTAAAACTTCCAAATTGAAGAAATTTCAGATGTAAATCCTCAAAATTACAGATTTTTTAATTGTGAAACTTCAAATTTTGTATACTGCTTAATCGTTAATTCTCAATATCAAAAAATCTTCAATTCTGAAGATTAACAATTCAAACTTCTGCTATTTTGAAGACATATAATTAAAAACTCTGGAATTTCAGAAACTTATAAATAAAAATCCTTGAATCTTGATGATTTTCGAAAACTAAAGTCGAACTTTTTGATTCTGAATTTTCTAAATTTAATTTACTATTTCTTCCCACGAAATTTCGAATGTGAATCACCGAAATGACAGTATTTTTAACTATAAGTTGTAAAAATTATAAACTTGCAAAAGGTTTTAATTGCAAATCGTCAAAATAATTGAAGAATCTTCGGTTCTAAAAACTTACTATTCCAAGTGCTACAGTTTACAATTACACTTTACAATTTTTAAAGCTTGATGATTTTGGATATCATAAGTCAATTTTCTCAATTCTAAATCTTCCAAATTGAAGAAATTTTGTATGTAAGTCATTCAAATTGCGGAATTTCCAATTCTAAAACTTAAAACTTGAATATGTTTTGATTGAAAAACATAAAACTTTTATAATTTTAATTTTAAATTATAAAAATTAAAAACACTTTAATTTTCGAGATGCATAATTCAAAATTCTACAATTTTGAAAAGTTGCAATTGGAAATTGTTCAATTTTGAATATGTATAAACAAAGTATCGAATTTGGATGAAACAAAAGTCGAGTTTTTAATTCTAATCTTCCAAATCAATGAAATTTCGAATATCAACCATTAAAATTACAAAATTTGCAATGGTAAAACCTAAAACTCTCATTAGTTTCAATTGTAAATTTGCAAGATTAAAAACCATTCAATTTTTAAGAATAAACATTTAAAAGTCTATAACTACATTTTTTAAGAATGACAAATGATTTTTTTTATTTTAACGATATGCAGCCTAAAATTCTGCAATTTTAAGGATTTTTGAATGAAAATCGTCCATTTGTAATGATTTTGAAGATCAAAAGTTAGGAGATTTCAATTCTTAATCTTCTAAATTGAAGAAATTCCTAATAAAACTCATCAAAATTACAGAATTATTAATTGTAAAACTTAAAACGTGCATACTTTTCAATTGTAATTTATTTTAGTTTCAAACAATTTGTAAGTTGAAATGCTTGCATTTTGAATATTCACTATCAAAGACTCTTCAATATTGAAATCATATAATGGAAAATGATGCCACTTTGAGAGCTTCATTCAAATATTTCAATTTATAAGCTTTAAAATTGAAATTTATTTGATTTTATAAACTAAAAATTGCATATTCTTTAATTTTGAACAGTAAAAATGACAGAACACATGTATTTTTTGAAAATTCTTATAATTTTTTTACAGAAAAAAAGTCAAAAAACAAAACGCGATAAGTGTGTAAAAAATTACAAAATGAATGAATATACATATAATTGCCCAAAAAAATCATATTTTTACTCGATTTTTATTTTTTAATTGTATTATATCTTAAAATTAAAATTGCATCACGCTTCCAGGATTATACTTTTTCTCAAATTTAAGATAGATTTTTTACAGGTCAAATAGGTGAAAAAATGGAGTGCAAGTGACACTTTAACTAATGGATCTAGAATTAAAATTAAACGACTGATGCAAACATTTCTCTTCTTTCATAAGTGCTAAAATAAAATCAGGTTGAGAAAATAGTTTCGGGTAATGATTATGAAAAGGCAGTACGTGCCAACAATTTTTTTTTTATATGACGTTACCTATTTCTACTTGTTCTTTTCTAGCGCAGCAATGTGCGTAATAAGCGTTCATATCGATATCAAAGTGTAGCACTACATATATACTTTGGATGCATAATCGAGCGTGAAAATTATGGAATAAGATTTTTTTAGCCACCTTGACTACAAGCGTTTAAGAGTAAAATATTGTCTAGATCACAAAAAATGTGTAATTGTATTTTAAAATTTGATTAAGTGAATTCGGCAAAAAATAAATTCACTACTTGACCTTTATCTCAAATTAAATGAAACATTTTCTGGATATAATTTTCTTTTTTCTACAATGACATAATTACTTTATTTAACGAAAATTGTAACTCTGCAGAATTTTGTAATTGTTGATTTCATTTAAAGAAATTTAAGTTTTCTTCCCACACATGTTTAACCTATTATAAATTGATACACTGAGCAATTAATAACTTGTATTGACCTTAAAAAAGTTTCATCATATGATTACTACTTTTCACGTGTTGTAATTTCCAGCGCAACAAACACAATTACAATTTTTAGAAACTTTACTCAAAAACTGGTTTTGAAACGTGGATCTGTTCACTCAAGATGTCTCATGATATCTCACTTTCTTTTTTATTTAAGATAATTCAGTGGTTTTCTATTTGACATTTAGGGATGATCAATTTTGGTTTTTCATTTTTATTAAATAAAACAGTCTGATTTTTCCAATTTTAATCCTAAACATTTTTTAAAAAGTTTTTTAATGCTTCTAATTAACTCGCATTGTGCAAATTTTAGTCGCGAAAGTATATCAGATGCATTCAAATTAATGCCCGTGAATTTTTGTTTACGTCTACAGAAGGCGATTAAAATTCCAATGCACAAAATTCTTCTCCAGGTCAATACACCCTTTCGCGAAAAATATAATTTACTGCCGCTACTCCTCACCATGTACTTTTACAACGAAGCGATGCGAATCCATAAATCAAAAACACCAGCAGCATACGTGAATCTTCCATGCGAAAGATATGAGAAAAAATACAGAAGAAAAATTACATCGAACAATTTACATAATAAAAAGGTTATTATGTAGATTTGAGTAATTAGTGAAATATGTAAATTTAGGAACAGAAGAGCTTGCATGAAGAAATGCATGGACGTAAAGGAAGCTAGAGTAGTATGCCAGGACAGAAATGTGTGGCGACAAATAGTTTATAAGCAGAGTGACAATAGAGTGAATGATGCCTGAAACAAAGACCTTGGATACTAATGGGCCCAAGTGGGGAACCATACATAACAATTTTGTGAGGCTCCTCACTTGGGGTGATCGCTAGAGAGATTGATCAGCAACCTGGGTCGGAGCAGTGTTGCGGAGTGAACGTGTTATTTGAATAAATAACACGAAAACTCCAGATCAATCTAAAATATCTATACCATAACACATATACCTACATACCTATCTACCTTATACCACATAACGACCTACTTTACACCTATATACCTATCCCACTACTTTCCAACCGAGCAAGTCACGCCTACCCCGAAAGGGAAATGGCTTAATGGTATAATAATAATAATAATAATAGGTAAACCCTTCATGAAATTTTTTTTTATCAGTAATTGAATAAACAAGACCTTTAGCTAGACAAAAAGTTTTTGACGCTTCCGGACTCGGCACTTCTTAAGTGAGATGTTCTATTTTTATTTTTAAATCTGCTACACCATTTTTTTCCGGAAATTGAAATTCGATTTTAAAAGTTTACAATTCAAATTGGGAGAGCAGATTTAAATTTTGATGATAAATTCTAATTTTGCTAAATTCACATTAATATTTTATTTCAATGTTTTCAAAATTTGAATTTGATTTCAATATGGTGTCAAAATTAAATTTCACTTCAAGAGATAGCATATTTTTGTCCCAATTTTAAAGTCCCGCATGTGAAAAAATTCAGAAAAAAATAATTACTGGTACATCCATTTTTCGAAAAATGAAAATTTCCAAAAGTAAATGAAACTATCGAAAATGTTTATTCTCGAAATTTTAAACCCCGAACATTCAAATTATCAAAATTTTCGAAATCTCGGAAATAGTTCAATATTGAAATTTCAAATTCTCAAGAATAGTAAATAGCCGAATTTTCAAATTCCCGCAAAAATAAGGTTTAATAGTAAACTCGAGAATAAATACCTCATGCAAGAAAAAACATTATTTTCACAGAAAGAAAACTATTGAATATTTTTTTATTTGTAGGAATTTGAAAATTTGGTAATTTACTATTTTATAGATCTACCCAGAAGATATGATTTCCATATCGACTTACTGTTTCTTCTTTCGTTTCAATATAGGAAAAATCATACATTTCCACTGAAGCTAGTTGTCGTACTCGAAATCAGATCTCTGAAAAAATACTTTCTCCATGATTTTAAAAATGAAAATAATATTACTGATGATATTATTTCAAATAAAAAATTTTTTTTTTATAAAAAACATATAAACAAACAAAAAATGTATTTTAACAACGTATTTTGCCTATGAATTTTTTTGAAAATCGCTCATTACCAATTTTCGAAAAATTGTCGAGTATTAATAAATAACGGCTTATTTTTCTAGAAATTACATTTTTTCAAATTCTACTGTTTCCAACTCAAAAAAAAATTTTTTCTATAGCTCAAATCGTTACAAAAATCTTGTTAAAGAAAAAATAATTTTGAAATAACTACATTTGAAGATTATTTCTCATTTTTTGAAGATTGGAAACAGTGCAGTTGTAGGAAATGTTTGTCCAAAAAAATAAGCCATGATTGATTAAAATTGAAACATTTTTTTAAAAATTAGTAAGAAGCTATTGTGAGGAAAAATTTAATTACAAGAACTATTGTTAAAATAAGTATTTCTCGTAATTTTCAAACTTTTTTCATACAAAATAATTTTTTTTATAAAATATGACTCATAATATAATTTCAATTCTTAAAATCATAGGAAACTGTTTTCTTCCAGATGCCGAATTTTTGGCAGGCACAGTCTTAATAAAAGATTTACTGGAGCTTATAATTTTGATCAGATTTTATCTTTTTTTTCAAACTAAAGCTAAAAAAATGAAAAGAAGATTTGTGAGCTCCGACCTTGAGTTTTTTCTATTAATTTTTTATTTGACAACAAAGTTGAAATTTCATTTTATTTATTATTTCATGTATGTACTTTGTTGTCTTTTATTTATGTAAAACATCATGATATCAGTGAAGTAATGAAGTATCCTTTCAAATAGTATTCAGCAAGTTCCAATATTTGCAAAAATTCATTTATTTTTATATTAACAAATTAATGAGTGACAGAGCTACCTAAAGATTAAAAATACGTGGAGAATGTATTTTACAAATTTTTGGTCGGGATATACGTAAAAACAATGCTTACTTCTTCATTTTTCAGAATTAAGGAAATTATTATTATTTTATATACAAATTTTCTTTCTGTGAAAAAATTAACATCAACAAAATTGATCAAAAATTTGTCATTGACTCAGGAAAGACCTTATTTATTTCAATAACTTTTACTGCAAAAATACAAAGTGACGAAATCGCGGATTCTAAAATAAAATTGTTCATGAAAAACAAATGTTACTCGTGATAATATATTATTTATTTGGAGTTAAATCTGTTCAAAAACTTAAATGTCTCGTTTGAAAATTGATAAAAATCATCTGTGCTTGTTTATGAAATTTATTTAATTAAATAACAAATGATGTCACCTGCCGAAGTCTCATAATGAATAGAGTCCTTCCTGAGTCATTTACAGTCGATTCTGAAAAACCCTACATTTATTCGTTGGAAAATAGTCAAGTTGTGAATTTGTTTATAAAATTGTTTATGAAATCAAAAATTATTGTTCCTTGATTGAGAGTCATGAGGTAAGAATTTGTTCAAGTTATTTTGAGTTAATTCAGTTGAAAGAAAGAAATTTTAGGGTTGAAAATTAACAAAAACTGTATTTTTTATGAAATTTAATAAAATAAATAACAAATATTGTCACCTGATAAAGTTTCCTGATAAATAAATAACGTCCTTTTTGAGTCACTAGCAGTCGATTTTATAACAAAAAAGATTACCTTCACATTAGGATGTGAATGTCAAAACATCTTTTTGTTGACAAGTAGTCAAGTTGTGAATTTGTTCATTAAAATTTGTAAAGAATGAACAATTATTCTTACATAGTTCTTTAAGCATCATGAGCGAATGATTTTCCTAGATAATTTTAAACTATGCAGCTGCAAAAACGAAATCTTCCAGTTGAAGATTAACGAAAATTTGTATGTGTTCATCAAAGTTGTTCAAACAATTAAGAACTATTTATCAAAGGATCAATATAACCCCCCGAATCTATTATGAAGAATTATTTATTAAATTTTTTCATAACTTCAATAATTACTTTAGACAATAAAAAATTGCAACTAGGCCTTTTGTAGGTATATAGCAAACTAAAAATTGAAAAATAAAGCCTCCAACTATTTTCAATTATGAAGTAGCACTTTTATTCATTAATTTTCTTGAATAGAAGAAATGAAGATTTTTAATTCTGTAACCTGCTGGATATTGTTTGTGAGGAAATCACTGATTTTTCATTGATATCACGATGCTTCACACGAATACACATAAGTGGTTCCAAGAAAATGGGATCGTTTATAAAAAATGTTATTATAAATTTTAATATTGTTCTTTTTCTGTTAATTTTGATTTTTAAAACTTTAAAATTGAAATTTTTGCACAGAATTTGATTTTAAAAGCTTCTAATTTTTATTTTTATTCAGTATTCCTTTACTTTAGTTTACTTTTTATAAGAACGACAATACACTCTTTTATGATAATAGACTCTTCATTTTCGCACATTACATTTAATCTGAAAACACGTACAAAAATGAACTGATTTAGATTCTGAATGAATTGATTCAGAAATTAAAATTTTTCAATTTGTATTTGTTTTTCTGTTATTTCACCTTTACTGAATTTACTAAAAATATAAGTTTCTCGCAATATGATTTTACACCAATTTTAACAATATTTTTTTTATTCCTAAAAAATTGACTTCCAAACATTAAATATAGTTTGTCTTGGCTGCAGTCCCTTCTTTTATCATGTGTATAATGATATTGCATACCTTCTGAAAATTAAGTATTATTTGTACGATTCTATTATCCCTTTTCTCTCCAAATTTAACAAACAAATTTCAGGTTTCAAAATTGAATCTACGTGAATCACTTTCTTTGTCACAATCACGTTAAATCTCTCTTCTTTTATAAGCATAAATAAACACTCTTTATTCTCACACATTTCATTTGATTTGAAAACAGGCACAAAGATAAACTAATTAAAATTTTGAATACATTGATTTGAAAATTAAAATATAATTTTATTTTATTTTTTTTGATTATTATTTCCCCTTTAGTAACTATACGAACAATATAAATCTGGTAATATGATTTTAAAACAGTTTCAACAATACTTTCTTCTATTCCTAAAAATTCGGCTCCTGAACATTAAATATATTTTCTCTCGACTGCAATCACTACACTTTTTAGAAAAATTGTCATTCTGAAACAAATTATTAATTTTTCTTTTGAATGCTTTTATTAATCACAAAAACACTGACTGGAACATGAACCAAATTTTAAAAAGCCTTTGACTTATTTCATTGACAACTTGCCCGATAGAAATTCGTGTCGACTTGAAATGCTTCATAAAGTTGAAGTAGGTACGTAAATCGCCCACAGAAATGCATTGAAGATATTTTCACGATGCTTGTCGGTTTAAGTATTATACAATCCTGAAGTCGCATAATGTATTATTATATGTTAGTATGTGCACTATCGCACTATCGTGGGTAAATAGTGTGCATGGGTAGGTGTGGCGATAGAAAACCGAACGACCAATGGCTTCTCATTGGCGGGGTGCACGATCGAAATGAAAGTCAATTTCCTATATAAAGGGATGTTTTCTACGTTTACAACCAGATCCAATCTAATTTACCTATCTTAAACACTCACGGTTATAATCGGTCTGTCGACATGAGGGCCCTGGTACGTGCATACGTCATATCTAGAATCTGAACCAATTTTTCAAATTCAAAATCTATAGTGCAAATAAACGGGTTTTTGTGTGTCGTTGGCATTTTCCGATTTTCGAAATTCTCGGAGTGAAGAAACTAAAAAGATTCAAGTGGAAACAGTATTGCGAATCCTTATCTGGAACTTTCATTCGAAAATCTGTTATAAAGCTACTTCAGATTATCTGAAAACATTTTTGTATCATTGTAATTTTCAAATTTTGTAAAAGTGGTAATGAGTTGATAATGGTGTAGAAATGATAAAAGGAAATTAAATTAGAAATATTGACTACAAGGAAAACAAATGTCTATCGTTACAAGTAGATTACTTCACTCATTGAAAACACATAACAAAATAAAGGATTATATTTTTATTTGAGAATTTATAAAAGTTTTGTTTCTATAAATTGAGAAACCATATAGGTGTCAAATTTTAGATAATCGCGGTAAATTTTTTAAATCTTGATAGTGCAGCGATTCTGATTGTTTGCACAAAGAAATGATGTTATAAAACATCAATTTCGTACATCTTCAGAATGTCAGTTTTCGAAATTTGTTTTCAAGGAGGTTTTTTGGTTCCATGATGCCTTCACATGTAATCGGATTTTATAATTTAATCGAAAAATTCTGTGAGCTTTCAACTTTTTCCATGCATTCTTTGTTTTTGACTAAAAGAAGAGAAAACGAATCAATTAACGGATTAAATCCAAAGTGCTGCATGAGAAAACTGTTTCTTTGACTAGAAAAACATTTTTTTTTTTATAAACTTTGATTTGAACAAAACTTATATCTGAATTGAAAATTTTCTTTTTTATTTAAACAACTTTAATTTGATACACAAAATTTCGTCAAACAAAACAAATTCTTTGTTAGGCTCACTTATTACTTTGATCCGAGGTAAAAAAAAAGTGTTTGTTCATTTTAAAAATCGATTCTTCACAACTGAAATAAAATTCAATTTACTTCAAAGTTTCTATACTTCGAATACAACTTTGTTCAATCCAAATAAACTGCATTCAAACAAACATTCTTTTAATTGATGCGGAGAAGAAAAATCGATTCAATTGTACACATGTCTTAAAAGCATTATGCAGAATCCTTCGGATATATAATTTTGTTTTTAGACGAGTTTCCATACCCGAGTACTTTTTGCTTTACCTAAATCCAATGGAGAATATTAAGTACAAATAATTCATTTAAAATGAATTTGATACCGTAAACTGGGAATTCTTCTATGTTTTGCACATGAAGTTTTACTATTGTCAACTGCAAGTCTCTGTACATTTTACCTAGATGAAGCAAATATCGTTTTTAAAAATTCAGAATCTAAGAGTGCGCCTCTTTACCCCATATGTACCGCTTAGCCCCAGTTTACGGTACTAAAAATTCCCTATGAATGAACAAAATTTGGAAGAAAAGCATGATTTGATTTTAAAATAAAATTAATTTCTTTTTTTATTCACAGGTTTGTTTGTTGCTCATCTCGGTGGCGTTTGCCGCAGAGGAAAAGGCAGAAGAAAAGAACGTCCAAAAACGTGGTTTGGTTGGCCTCAGTCTTGGAGGTTGGGACGGTGGTCTCGGTGGATATGGTGGATATGCTGGATATGGTGGACTTGAATATGGACTTGATGGTGGCCATGGATGGGCTAATGATCACACCAAAGTCATCACTAAGACCCTTGTCACCACTGTGCCAAGACCTGTCGCAGTTCACGTCCCAGTTGACCGCCCATATCCCGTAAAGGTAAGAAATTAAAAAAAAAAATAGAGATTTGGAGCTTTATACATTTCTCTTATTCTCAGTCTTGAGGGTTTAGAACTCTGCGAATCGATTCCAAAATTTAATTAATGAAACAGAATAATGACTCACAAGAAATAAAATTGTTAATAATGGCAAATGTTGTGAAATGTGCATGTGGTTTCTGAATCTAAATTATTTAAAAAAATATTTAAAAGGTATCAATTCAACTCTTACTAGAAATTTTAGACAAAAAAAATGTTGTTTTCGAGAAGAAATGAGGAAGTTGGGGTGTGACTTCTACAATTAGTTGAAATTTCAACTTTCTTCAGTCAAACGCAGATTTTCAGTAGAATTTGTATTTGATGTTAAATTTCATTGATTTAAATTTCTTAGAAGAAAACTATTGATGAGCTTAAATATTTATTAAGAGTGATTTTACAAATAAAATTGGTTTCTTTCATGAATTTGCGAGTGTTTAAAAATACTGTATTTAGGTTGATTAAACTAATATTTTAAAAAATATACAGAAATTTGTAATGAGCTTCTCATGTACAAAATTTGAATTCTTCAAATTTGCATAAATGAATTTTCACAAAGAATCAGTAATGAACTTTTAATTCTTGATAAGCTAACCAGTGAAAATCTACTGATTTTCATGACGTAAATTTAATATATTTTCTCTCGAATTTCACTGCCTGAATTATAGAGCGAGTCGCTGATTTATAATTGAGGACTGCCATTGAATTAATAACACATTTTAACAATTGCAAAAATTTCAGTAACTATAATTTTTTTGCCCGAAAATATGATTCATGAATCAACATTTTTTAGATGAAATAAATAAAACATTGTTTAACTGGATATAACTTAGCAATTTGTGATTTAGTCAGATCATGCTAATTTGAAGTTGAAATTTTTTCTATTGAATAGGTCGAAAGCTATCAACCTTTTACGAAGCTATTACAAAAATTATGTTTTCAAAATTTTTAAATAACCTCTAAAATAACGAACATTTTTTAATGCTCTTGTACAAATTTTAAAGATAATTCTTTGTAGAATCTCAGTAAGTTATCACGATAATTTCACAATTTTTTGGAACAAGAAGCTTAAGTCAGTTAAACTTTTGTTGGAACTTTTGACTATATTAATATTATGAAAAGCTTATATTGTTACTTGTAACTTATAAATTATAAAACTCATATCAATTAAATTTTCTTTTTCTTTTTCAGGTCCCAGTTGCTGTTCCAGTGCCCCAGCCCTACCCCGTGGTTCATACAAAGACGGTCCATGTCCCTGTTGACAGACCAGTCCATGTTCCATACCCAGTGAAGGTTCCAGTCCATGTTCCAGCTCCCTATCCAGTGAAAGTTCCAGTCCATGTACCAGCTCCATACCCAGTTAAGGTAAATTATAAACAAAAATACTTATACTTTTCGAACCTATTTAGACCATGGAATAAATGTTTAACAGTCACTCTAATTATTTCATTTCTCTTCAAAGGTCGTCGTCCCACACGCAGTTCCTGTTGCTGTTCCCGTTCTTGTCAAGAGTCACGGACACGGTGGCTGGTAAAACTGGAGTCACTAAATAGCTGAATTTTTTTTTTTGTGATTTCAAGAAGTCACACCCATCCCACCTCAAAAACAACATAAACTCATCCAGCGTCGCGTCCATCGTGATGTCGTCTTCAACCAAAATACACTTGTAATGATAGTGTTGAATGCAAATTTTTGAAAATAAATCGTCCTTACATTCTTTTCTAAATAAAATCACGTTCATGATCTCATTTTTCATCGCTTATTTTTATACAGTAAGAAATCGACGTTCGAACAACAGGTCTTGAATAAGTTAAAGCGTTCAAGAAAAATCAAATGAAATTCAAAAGTGAACGCATTTGTTAGAGCTGTTTGAAATAAAATCCGGATGCGGAATACGAAAAGTGGAAAATTAACATGACCAAAGGATTTTTTAATTACCTCCATTCGTACCTTCCCTTAACTTATTTGCCTTACCCTACCTTACATTATTCCGATTGCTGCAGTTCCACTCACCATCATCCATCGCCGTAAACAGTAGCGGTTGCCTTATTCGCAATCGTTTTTTTTTCAACCAGATGCGAAGGCTTCAAGTGCGTTTCAATACACAAAGGGTATGCGCGATCTACGTAGGCATTGAAAGATGTTTAGCCGAAGGATTTCGAAATCATCGGTGGCAGCACAAAGTATATAATCCAGCGCAAATAGAACGTTTCCACACTTCCTTCAGGTGACAAGGGCGCATAATTCCATCTGATCTCGGTGCACACTCGATGTGCGTGTTGAAATTACTAGAAAAGGCCAATGTATTACTCCACGATTGAACTTTAGAGAATCGAGGGTTTTGTAGTCGAGTCTTGCAAATTGCGACTAATTTCGAAATGCTAATCGTGTGATTGTAGGGTTGGGTCCGTATGACCTGTTAGGCTAATTATGCTTGAAGTTTCTAAACAGTCGAATAAATGAAATTAGTATTTCACTGATTTTTAATTAACTTCGAGATCATAGAGTACGAACAATGATGCTACGAGCATTATATTAGCTGATGATGTTACCTAACAATGTACCGTTGGAACATTGCGTATAATAATAAATTAATGAGGCTGAAAACATTGATTTTTTCTTCTATTCTTCATTTTTATCTTTATTACCGATTTACCGGGTGAGACAAGAAACATTTTTTGAGATTCTAATGTTTACTTTAAAATTTGCTCATTTTCTCCATTCTCATTGGTAGCGAATGAACATTGCCAGCCTGCTTATCGAATTCACTTGATTTATGGAGGTTTTTAATTGTTTAATATATTTTTGCGTTTTTGGACAGAATTTCAAACTTTAGGTCTTCCGGACTGATATTTTATTACTGGACCATAAGGAAGTTTTTCCAAAAGAAACTGAATGATTTAATCTAAAATTCGGGAGAGCCATCAAAGTATGCTCTAATTCTGAATTAGCAAGAATTAACTTTTTGAATCACTACTAAGGAATCCAACTCGGAAATCAGCTATTTTTATAATTTCATTGATTCAAATAGTAAAAAATATTTATTATAAAAGAGTTACTCAACCTCAGAATCGTGAAAAACGTTTAAAATGATAGGTGAGTTGTAAATAATAAAGTGTTACTTGTATTATTATTATTATTATACCATTAAGCCTTTTCCCTTCCGGGGTAGGCGTGACTTGTTCGGTTGGAAAGTAGTGAAATAGGTATATAGGTATGAGGTTGATCGGTATATAGGTATAGGGTGGATGGGTATGTAGGTGTTATGTATAGATGTTTTAGATTGATCTGGAGTTCTCGTGTTATTTATATAAATTACACGTTCACTCCGCAACACTGCTCCGACCCAGGTTGCTGATCAATCTCTCTAGCGATCACCCCAAGTGAGGAGCCTCACAAAATTATTATGTATGGTTCCCCACCTGGGCCCATTAGTATCCAAGGTCTTTGTTTTAGGCATCATTCACTCTATTGTCACTCTGTTTATAAACTATTTGTCGCCACATATTTCTGTCCTGGCATACTACTCTAGCTTCATTCACGTCCATGCATTTTTTCATGCAGGCTCTTGTATTTCTATGGCTTCTTATGTCTCTTCGTATTAGTGTCTCATTCACAGATTCTAACCATTCTTTCGGCGGTCTACCTCTGGGCATTTTGCCATTTACTTTACCTTTATACACTTGCTTGGTCAGTCGTTCATCTTTCATTCTTTCAAGATGTCCGAACCACCT
>CAKNXH010000217.1:358050-430879 GCA_932178445.1 Andricus quercusramuli | reverse complement strand
GACTTTCGTTTTATTCACGTTAATTTTGAGGTCCATGTTCTTCATGCTTGTATTAAGTTTATTCAACATTCTTTGCAAGTCTTCGACTGATTCTGCCATAACAATCTTGTCATCCGCGAAAGCCAACCCACGTACCTTGACGGTTTCGAGATCTACACCTTTTTCGTCGAAGAGGGCAGTTCTAAGACACTTATCCATGAATATGATAAAAAGCCACGAGGACATAACGCATCCTTGTTTCACGCCTTGCATAATATCGAACCATTCACTCTTTTTCCCATTTACCCTTACACTCGCTTTACTACCTGTATATATTGTTTTTATTGCTTGTAGGAGCCCTCCATTCACACCATACTCTTTAAGGACTTCCCATGTTTACTTCTATTTACCGTGTCGAATGCTTTTTCTAGATCGATAAATGCACAGAAGACTTTCTTTCCTACTCTCAAACTTTTTTCTGCGACCTGTCTTAGGCTAAATATCTGATCCGTACATGATCTTCCTGGCATAAATCCACTTTGAACTTCCCATATTTTCTCTTCTGTAATTTGCATTACCCTACGGATAAGTATTTTTGAGTATATTTTACTTACGGTACTTAGTAGGCTGATACCTCTGTAATTACTGCAGTTGCTTTTATCTCCTTTTCTTTTGTATATTGGTACGATAATCGCTTTTCTCCAATCGTCTGGGACTTCTCCCGTTTCGATACATAAATTTATTAATTCGCACAACCTGTGAGGTATGTACTCGCCACCGTATTTAAGCATTTCAGCGCTAATATTGTCTATATCCGCAGCCTTACCGTTTTTCAAGTTCTTAATTATATCTCTGACCTCAGTGACACAGACTTTTTCAATTGGGTTTTCTAATGCATTATCTTCTATGTCGCAGTTTTTTTGTCCGATATTTTCACCTCCCAATAGTTCTTTGAAAGACTCTTTCAAAGCGTCTACTATTCCGTCTATATCATATAGCATTTCGCCTTTGCTGTTTCTCATGCTAGCAAACTCTGTACTTTTACTTTCCTCCGAAATTCATTAATGTAGGATCATTCAAATTTAATGTGTTCAGGAAATCTATAATACGTGTTTGGAAAGTGCGCATGTGTGTATCAATAATTAATGATTGAATCAGTATATATTTACTTATTGTCACTAGTCTCTCAATTGTCGTTACTCTACTTGTTTTCGGCTTTAGTGAGTTCAGCTACCATATCCCAAATGAAAGTATCCACGAGAAATTCCACTTGGTATATGACATGGAAATTAACGTGGAAAACTACGGGAATTTCTCCAACTACGTGATAATTAAAACGTTAGATTTAACTGCAAATATCTCGCAAACCACAAGAGGTAGAAAAAAATCGATGTTATTCTTGAGTTTTAGGTACACCGTGTACTATTTATTATAGGTATCAATCCATAATTTTAGGGTTGGTTTCCACATTAGGGGTCCGTCTTCACTTTGGAAAGGATGCCAGGTGACTGCCTGATCACAGAGCGTACTTTTTTAAGCTGAAAAGGGCGCCAGGTGATTTCCTTCATTTAGATTTTATGAGGTCATTCTTAGAGTTCTTAAGAATACCGATGTTTGCCTGTTTTCAGAGAGTCATTTCTCGAGTTGGAAAGGGCACCTGGTTATTGTCTTATCATAGAGAGTCTTTCTTCGAGTTGGAAAAGGCATCATGTGATTGCCTGATTTTAGAGAATCATTTTTCAAACTGTATGGGGCTCCGGGTGAGTGCCCGATTTCAGAGAATCATTTTTCGAGTTGGGAAAGGCGCCGAGCTATTGCCTGATTTTAGAGAATCATTTTTCGAGCTGGAAAGGGCGCTGGGTGACTTCCTGATTATTGAGAGTCTTTTTTCGAGTTGGGAAAGGCGCCGAGTCCTTGCCTGATTTTAGAGCATCATTTTTCGAGCTGGAAGGGGCGCCGGGTGATTGCCTTATTTTAGAGAATTATTTTGCAAACTGGATGGGGCTTCGGGTGAGTGCCCGGTTTCAGAAAATCATTTTTCGAGTTGGGAAAGGCGCTGAGTTATTGCCTGATTTTAGAGCATCATTTTTTGAGCTGGAAGGAAAGCCGGGTGATTGCCTGATTTTAGAGAATCATTTTTCGAGCTGGAAAGGGCGCTGGGTGACTTCCTGATTATTGAGAGTCTTTCTTCGAGTTGGGAAAGGCGCCGAGTCCTTGCCTGATTTTAGAGCACCATTTTTCGAGCTGGAAGGGGCGCCGGGTGATTGCCTTATTTTAGAGAATTATTTTTCAAACTGGATGGGGCTTCGGGTGAGTGCCCGGTTTCAGAAAATCATTTTTCGAGTTGGAAGGAGCACCGGATGATCGCCTGATTTTAGATAGATAGTCTTAATTCGAGTTGGAAAGGGAGCAGGGAGATTTCCTGATTTTAGAGAGTCTTTTTTCGAGCTGGAAAGGGCTCTGCGTGATTTCTTGATTTGATAGAGTCTTTTTTCGAACCTGTGAAGGCGCCGGGTGATTTCCTGATTTTAAAGAATCATTTTACGAGCTGGAAGGGCCGCATAGTGGACCTTTCTTGAAATTCTGTCTCAAAATCGTAGAACTTTGTATCGGAATGATCTAGAGGGATGTTTTTTTCAAATTGGAGAAAAAACCTTTCCGAATATAGAAAAATTATAGAGAAAGTCAGAAAAAAAATTGTGACCTTGAAAATCTGTGTTGAAGATGGAATTTTTGGCAAAAAAAATCGTTTATTGAATACCTATAACGCTTAAATCTTACATTTTATGTGCTATACATGTTTTTATGTATATTTTTGCATGCTCAATCCGAATCTGAGATGTAAATCGTTGTAAGACAAAATGCAAAATGGCGGATCCAATACGGCAGACTAAAATTGTAAAACGACACCGATTTGACGAAAATTTGCTACAAGGTGGGTGTACAGGTCTTTGATTACAAATCCAAGGTCAAAATAAAAAATTAAGAATGGCGGATCCAATATGGCGGACCAAAATTGTAAACGGAAACCGATGTGACTAAAATTTGCTACAAGGGGGTTTTTCGGGTCGCTGATTTCAAATCCGGGGTCAAAATTGAAAAATTCAAAATGGCGGATTCAATATGGTGGACCAACATTGTAAAAGGAAACCGATTTGACTAAAATTTGCTACAAGGGGGTTTTTCAGGTCACTGATTTCAGATCCGGGGTCAAAATTGAACAAATCAAGATGGCGGATCCAATATAGTGGACCAGTCAAAATTCCAGAATTTAAAAAAGCGGTCAAATCGGTTTGTTTTTTTTGCACACTCTTGGTCCACCATTTTGAATTTTTCAATGTTGTCCCCGGATTTGAATTCAGATACGTGAATAACCCCCTTGTAGCAAATTTGAGTCAAATCGGTTCCCTTTTCCAATTTTGGTCCGCCATTTTGAATTTTCCCATTCTGACCCCGGATTTAAAACCAGCGACCCGAAAAACCCCCTTGTAACAAATTTTAGTCACATCGGTTTCCTTTTACAATTTTGGTCCGCCATATTGTATCCTCCATTCTTAATTTTTCATTTTGACCTTGGATTTGTAATCAGCGACCTGACAACCCACCTTGTAGCAAATTTTTGTCTAATCGGTTTCGTTTCACAATTTTAGTCTGCCATATTGGATCCGCCATTTTGGATTTTGTCTTACAACGATTTACATGTCAGATTCGGATTGTACATGTAAAAATCTATATAAAAACATGTAAAGCACATAAAATGTAAGATCTAAGTGTTTTTGGTATTCAATAAACGATTTTTTTTTTGCCAAAAATTCCATCTGCAACACAGATTTTCAAGGTCACAATTTTTTATCGACTTTCCCTATAATTTTTCTATATTCGGAAAGGTTTTTTCTTCAATTAAAAGAAAAAATATCCCTCTACTCTAGGTGATTCCGATCCAAAGTTCTACGATTTTGAGACGGAATTTCAAAAAAGGTCCACTGTGGGATGTATCGCCGGTTGATTCCCTGATTTTAGAGTTTTTTTCGAGTTTGGAAGGGCGCCGAGTGATAGCCTGATTTTAAAAGTTTCTTTTTCGAGTTAAAAAGGGTGCCGGGTGCTTGCTTGGTCATAGAGATAGAGGGTCATTTTTCGATAAACGCCTGGTCACATCTTGATTTTAAACAGGCATTTCTCGAGCTAAGAAGCGCGCTAGGTGATTGCCTGATTTTATAGGAGCATTTCACTAGTTGTGAAGAGCTTTTGGTGATTGCCTACTTTTGGAGGATCATTTTTAATTTGTTCAGCGCGTCGCCTGATTACCAGATTTTAGATATTCATTTTTCGAGTTAAGGAGGATGCCAGATGATTGCCTGATTTTAAAGTGTCAATTTTCGAGTTAAAGAGGGCATAATTTTAATGGGTAATTTTTCAAGTTGTTCAGGGTACCGGGTGCTTGCCTGACTTCAGAGGGTCGTGTGGAAATTGTGGAATTCTGTGAAATTCGCAAACGTTAAAATGTATCATCAGGAAACGTACTAAAAGCTATTTAATCTGGTAGCGTTACTTTGACTCCCATATCTCAAAAATCAAATCTTCAATTTAGAAAGTGCAAGAAATGCCACATTTATGTACATTATAGAATAGGGTCGTGGCAAAAGTATTTTTTTTTAAGATCACCTTAAAATATAAACATAGATGAGCATACTTATTATTTAACCAAACCTCAAAGATTTTGCGGTATTTTGAAAATTTATATTTCAGTAAAAAAAGGTTTGTGACGAACACAAACTTTCTCAAGTGAATGAATAAAGAACTGATGAACGTATACTCTAAATCCTCGATATTTAATTTTTCTCCTTACAAAATATTCATCTCCGAAAATGAAAAAAAACTGATAGAAAATTAACCCTATGATATAAATTTTAATTTAAAAAAAGAACGCTTCGGAAGTGTTAAAAAATGGTTATGTTTTAGTATTTTCCTAATAATATTTTCGCCTATTATTCCTCAATACATTTACTTTCTTCATATTATATAAAAGTTGAATCCTGCTGAATACATATGATTTACTTCAATTCCATTTTAAATGATAGAATTTGAGTTTCCCTCAATTCTATAATGCACATAAATCCGACATTTTTCTACACTCTTGAACTTAGATCATCAAATCTTTATATAACAGAAAAGTAATTAAATAAATTAATTCAACAAATGAGTTCCGAATACATTGAAAATCATTATTATAGTTAAGAATCACATTTTTTTGGGGGTCACAACTGACTTCAGCAAAATGAAATAGAATGACCCCATAACTGGAAAATTCACCCCATATGTAATTGTTTGTCTCATTCATTACGATTATTCTAATTAACATAAAATAGAAGCAGTTTCAAGAGCAGTTGAAGAAATGAAAATAATTATTTCCTGAATTTCCATTAAGTCTAAACTTTCGATCAACTTGCAAAATTATCATATCAACTTTCATCCAATAATCGAGGACAAAGGTATCATCATTACCTGTCAAGCCGATTATCTGCATTATCATAACAACGACTTGAAAGTGTCAAAAAGAGGTACTATCACTTCTATTAACATGACAATACGACTTCGTCGCAGAATTTCGTCAGTTTGCAATATAAACGACCCAAAAGAAAATTGCGCAACAAAATGAAAAAGTAGTCTCGAGAGAGTCCACTTATTTCATCAAACTGGACTCAGACTCAAGATCATAGAAGAGTTCATTTCGTAAAGAGGAATTCTCTTTCTAGTTTCAAGTTACGAAAACTGTCTGCTTCCTGTCTACTTGTAAAAAAATTGATATCCGCAAAACTTTATATTTCCGGAACATAGTTTCTCTTGTCGGGAATCGATTCCTTCACAGGGAAATCGAAGGATTACTGAATCGATCGTATTAAGTGTGGTGTTCACTTACAATCTTACATGATCCCTGATCTAATATTTCAGAATATTAAAAAATATGAACGAAAAGTAAAGAGCAAACTTCAAAATGGTAATAACCGAGAATAATCCATTTCTACAAATACTAAAAAAGGCTCTTCAAATTTTTTTCTCATTTCTGTAATTATAATAATTTGATAATAATTTGATCTCAATCCTTGCTAAAAGAGTTTTAAATCTCTAATTAAATAACAAATGTAATAATGCTCTTCAACCCTTGAAACAGAAATTGTAGTTTTCTGTACTTCAAATCGGCACTATTAATTTTTCTTGTGATAACTTGTTTGATAGAAGTATTAATTCTGAAAGTTTTTAATGGAAATCCTTTGGAATCCAGCTTCATGGAGAAAAAACATCCACTCATATTTCCATATTCTTTCTGTCGAATTGCAGAAAATCTTTTCCTTGGGATGATTCTGGAAATATTTCTACCTTTACTGCAGCTAATACTTTTTAAAATCAAAGTTTCATCTGACTGAAAATAAATTATTTTATAATACTGATAACGACTGTAGATAATTTAGCCACTTATAAAGTTTCTCTATTATTTGCAATTTTTGAGTTTTTTATTTTAATTTATTTGTCTACTTACATTTATTTAATCATGAAAGATTTCATAACTCAAAATAATATTAGTAGATGAAACTATGCTCGACTAAGTCATACAAGAAAAGACACAACTATTTATTTGAACTATTGATTGAAAATCAAACTGTTTTGTTGAAAATTCGCATTTTTGGCTCGAAAATTCAACATTTTTGTAGAAACTTAACTACTTGGTTAAAAATTTAACCATCTTGTTATCTTCTATCCTGCTATCTGAACTGATTTTAAAATATAAAAAAGAAATCAATGTTATTCGTTGAATTTTTTTCATTTCTGTTCCTTAAAGCAATTTCTATGAATAATTAAACTTGGTAAACATATTTGAATGATATTGACGAATAAGTAATCGACATAGCTTATATTTCCATAAATAAATTAAACGTAAACGATTTTATTATTCTGTTAAAAGAATACCTTTTCAGATAAATTTAGAAACATCAACGATTCATTAATAAAGTTCAATGAATACATTAAGAATAATAAATATGAAATTTCAAAATATAAATAACAAATAATTATAAAACAATAAAATTTATATAATAAGACTATGAAAATATAGATTATTCTAAACAATTATTCATGATTATCATTTAAATATGTTTGTCTGGATGACTCAATTATAAAAGATGCTCCAGGTCGAAGGAATAAAAAAATTAACGAAAAACATTAATTTCTTTAAGTATTGAGTTGAGGATTCATAATTTTAGTTGAAAATTCATTTCTTTGTTTGAAAATTTAACTATTTTGTTGATAAATCGGTTCTTTCTTTGTTGAAAATTACAGTTTTCAATTCAAAATCTAACTTACCATTTTTAGTGGAAAATTCATCTTTTTAAGTTGAAAATTGGAAAATTTTCTAAAAAATCAGGCTTTTCTGGTAGAAAATTAATCCTCTTGGCTGAAGCTTAACTGATTAGTTCAAAATTCATGTACTTTTTAAAAAACTCGATTTTTGTGAAGTAAATCAATTCTCTGGGTAGAGAATTCATGTATTCTGTTGCAAATTCTTTTTATTTTGGTGGCAAATCAGCTTTCTCGGTTAATAACGCAATTTTTCAATTGAAAATTAATCTTTCTTAATTGAGAATCCAAGCATTTTGTTAAAAATTGATATCTTTTGTTTGAATTCAACTATTTATAATTTGAACTATTTTCCTCGTGGAATATCAATTATTACATTTTTTGCTGGAAATTCATCTTTTCAAGTTAAAAAGTTAACTTATTGTTTGAACTACTTTCTTATAAATTAATTTTTGTTGTCAAAGATTCATAATTCCAGTTAAAAATGTATGTATTCGGTAAAAAATTGAAGTAATTTGTTGGAAGTTCGTTTTTCGATTCCACATTCATTTTTTTTATGCAGAAAATGTAACTATTTAGTTGAAAATTGAACTGTTCGGTTAAAAATGAACTTTTTCGTTGAAAATTCATATTTTTCGTTAAGAAATTCAACTCTTTTGTAGAAAATTTGTTTTTTTGAATGGAAAATTTATATTTTTGATGAAAATTTAACTATTCCATTCCAAAAAATGTTTTATTTTGGAAATTGAATTTCAAGATACAAAGAATAAATTCAGGTTAGTTCCAGAGATATTTAAAAGTTTTTGAAAAGATATAAGAATAATTTTCCACTTAGAAAGATTTCACAACATTTCAAACAAAATATAGGTTTTTGAAGATTTCGAAAAAAAATTTAGAAGCTTTCTAAGAATTCTGAAAGGTTTCAAAAGAGTAAAAAAAATTCTTAAGATTCCTCGGAAGATTTCAAATGATTTTTTATTTGAAAAATTTATTTTTCAAAGAAAATCTAAAAAGATTTAAGAAATTTTAAATATATTTCGAAAAACTTCAATGAAAATCTGGAAGATTTTAAGGCAATTTTTTCAATTTTGGAAGTTTTTTTTGTTGAAAATGTTTGGTTGAAAATTCGTATTTTTTTAACGAATTCGAATGTTTTTAATTTAAAATTGAAATATTTTTTTATTTGAATATTAACTTTACTTTTTTCGTTAAAATTCAACTACATGAATAAAAGTTGAAATACTTAGTTGAAAATACATTTTTTGTTACAAATTCATCATTTTAGTTGAAAATTTACGTGTTTTTATGCAAATTCGTATTTTTTGCAGAAAATTTATCTTTTTGATTGTAGTAAATTCATCTATTTGATCAACAATTGAACGATTTGGTTTAAAATCCACTTTTTTGTTGAAAAGCCACATGTTTTAGTTAAAAAATTCAACTTTTTTGTAGATCATTCATATTGTTTAGAAGAATATTAATCTGCTAGTCTGAAAATTAATCTTTTTGTTTAAAAATAATTCTTTCTGTGTTTGTTGATGATTCCGCTATTTTGTGGAAATTTCTTGTTTTTTGGAGAAATTCAACTATTTTTGATGTAAGGTAAAAATCTTCTCTTGGTGAAAATACTTCAAATATAAACTATTACATTTTTAGTTGAGAATTCATCTTTTTTTCATTGAAAATTCAATTAATTGGTTAAAAGTTGAACTACATCGTTAACTCATAAGTAACAGTAAGATTTTATGACCCCCCCCACCCCCCTTCCTCAAAATTGTTTTACGTTGTTTCTGGATGACCCCTTAATGAATTGAAGAAAAAAATTCATTGGTAAAAATTACCTAAAATAGGGGGTGTGGTCAAAACCTACGAACCCGTACAAAGGGCAGATGCATTTAAGTCTTTCAACGAAATAAATCCTTCGACCCTTCAGCATCCACCTGTAGCCACCTGCATCCACTAAGAAAGAAAATTAAAAATGAAGAAATAACAAAAATTAAATAAAGTGAAAAAGATTTTTCGAAATTCCCTCAATTTCCTGTATAAGCCAGGGTTATATTCAATTTGCAGATAAAAATTCCCCTAAAAAAGCTTTCGCTGGTCTTCAAAGGGGAGGTCAAAGTTTCAATTTTTTGAAATTAATATGTGGATAAAATCTGTAACAGAAAAATTAGTAGAATCAAAAGACGCCGAGTAAGTTCCCAATGAAAGCCTGCATCCTGTCCAATATTCCCTCCAGAGTTTAAACTTGATTTCTCCTGACCAACCTAACAGCTAACCAGTTGGTCGATCCCCACAAATTTCTTCAACCAAATTTATCAACTCGATCTTCGAACTGCATATCTGCATTTTATGCATTCACAAAAAAAAATGATGGACGATCATATTTTACTGATTTCTTCGTAGAAAGTCGTTGTTGACGGCGTGAATTGACGTTGATTATTCGATAAAAAGATTGGGTCAATTTTATAATCTAAATGTTAATCAATATTTCCATGAAACCAAAAAATATTGTCTGCCTCAACGATACAGTGAATCTTGGCTTCGAGAATGACCTTCTTAATTCGTGAAATATTTCGAGCCACTATGATTTAATTATCGATCCAATTTTTTGCTGAAGATTCAACGTAACAGATAAAGTTATAGCAATATATCAGAAGGTTTTTATATCTCATGTGAAAATGCCACCGAAAATTTTTAAGAGGATATGCATCGCTATTCACTATCCCGATTGAAATCGAAAGCTTCGAATCCGGAATGGAAAAAGAAGTATGCTAATTAATGAGAAAACAAAAAATTCTTCTAGATCTATAAATTAACGATGATCCGGTTCCAAATTGAGGAGCCTTATTTATTTATAAATTATAAGTACATTTTCTGACGATGTTTACAATTCGTCCACCCGATTTATGATTTTAAATTCTTCACTTCACCGGTTTTCATTCAAGCAATTTTTTATTTTTTCCAGACAATTTGAATAATTTCAACAAATTTTTAAAGATTTCAAGATATTTAGAAACATTTAAAAAGATTTATTTTATCAAACAGGGAATTTTGGAAAAGAATTAAAATCCTGACTTGAAATATCAGATAATTTTTGGTAATAAAAACTACAATTCTGACCTGGAACAAAGAATTTTGTAAAATAATTAAAATTCTAAATTTTAGCAGGATTCTTCTTTCATCTCAAAAATTCTTTGTTCCAACTCAAATAATAATTGTTTAGGAAAAATTTCTGTCCTGAAGTACAAATGATAATTCTTTACAAAATTCCCTGTTTGAAAGTCGAAATTACAATTCTTTACGGAAATTTCCTGTCTCAAAGTCTAAATTATAATTCATTACTGAAAATCCCTGTTCCAAATCAGAATTATATTATTTCATTGACAACATTTTCTACTATGTAAATAAGAAATATAGTAAATTCCTTTTTATAAAATTCGGCTGAGGGAAGTTTCAAATTCTGAAAAAATGTTATTTAAAAGAAAAATTTTTTAACTTTTCAACATTTTGATTTGGAACGAAGAATTTTCCAAATCTGACGAATTTTGACTTGGAACAGAGATTTTTTTTATGAATTCCCTTCTTATGAATGATAATTAAATTTCTTTAAATATCCCGTTGCATTAACAAAATTTCATGTTCCGAGCCAAACGAAGCCTAGCATGAAAATTTTAATTCTTCATAAAATGCCACGTTCAAAAGTCAAAATTACGATTCCTTACTGAAATTTCCTGTCACAAAATCCAAATGACAATTCTTCAGGGAAATTCCCTTTCAGTAACTTAAAATTATATTTTTTCACTAAAATTCTATGCCAAAACTTAGAATTATAATTCTTTTTGAAAATTCCCTATTCTAAAATAGCATAATAGTACTTCTTCACGTTAATTTTAAAAATATGCATTTTTTTATTTATTCCCTGTTCCGACTTAGAATTTTAAATTTTCTAAAAAATTCCACGTCTCAAAGTCGAAATTATAATTGTTTACTAAAATCCTCTGCCCCAACTGTAAATTATATGTTTCTTTAAAAAAAACACTACTCTCAATTATTATGGAATTCGAAATTGAAATTCTATACTTAAACATCTCATGTTCCAACTTGAAATGATAATTCGTTCAGAAAATTCTCTGTCCAAAAAAATATATTATTCTTTAGAAAAATCACCTATACCAAGTGAGAATTATGATTTTTCACAAATTTCGTGAATTTTTAAAATATTCGTTCTATTTATTTTGTTCCAACTCAAAATAATAATTTGTGTGGAAAATTTCACGCTTCAAAGACGAAATTATAATTCTGTACTGAAATCCCCTGTCCCAATTCAAAATTATGTTTCTTTTGAAAAATTCACTTCTGGGAGTCAAATTATGATTCTTTGCGGAAACTCCCTGTCCCAAAGTAAGAAATATTATAATTTTATTTTTTTCATTTTATTTTTTTTAAATTTTATTTGTCCATTTGATGAATCATTATGAAAGTCGAAATTGAAATTTTTGACTAATAAATTACCTTTTCCAACTTGAAATTATAATTCTTTTAGAAAATTCCCTGTTCCAAACAAAAATTGTCATTCATTAGGAAAATCACCTGTACCGAGTTGAAATTATGATATATCACAAATCCACTTTTCCAACTCAAAATAAGAGTATAATAAAATATATAAAACTACTTTTAATTTACATATTAGTAAATTTCCCAATTTCCCGGTCAGATAGACACCCTGGTAATTGTGCTTTGCACTTAATAACAGTTTGTACTTGAATTTTGTAGAAAGAAAAAAAAAGCAAAAAAAAATCGTCATTCTTGGTAAGGCAAATTGTTATGATGGTAAGTCTTGGTAATTCTTTCAGATGGATTTAAAATTGCGTCCTAGAAGTATAAATAATGGAACAAAATTCATGTCTACGAAGGCGTCCAATGCGATAACAACGGTCGGGGTTCGAGCTCTTTCTGGAACCTTTCTTCGTGACAGGTGGTCAATTATAAGTTGGACCTAAAAGTATCTGTCAGAAATTCGAAGAATTATCCAAAAGTAGGGTTCTTTATCCCTCAGGTCGCCCCGAGCGGCTTAAATTCCACTAATTTAGCACTTCAGGGCGTACGTTAGCAATTTGAAAGAAAAAGACAAAAAATTTCAGGAGAAGACATTTCACGCAATCATAAAATCAAATAAACAATGCGAGGAGCGTTCAAAACTCAAGAGCCTCAATTCAGTGAACTTTTTTTTTTGCAAAAGTTCCATATGGTAATAGGGATTGCTCAAATTTCTTATAATCTTAATGTAACAAGAAAAAAAAGTTGATTTTTAAAGTACTAGCCAACAAACACGCACGCCATGCGCTCGAGTATTGAAAACACTGGGAAAGAAGATGTTTTTTTTACCAAAAACATTTTTCTTGTGATTAAAACGATTTTTCCATTTGAAAAACATAATTTGTTGAGACAAGAAAAATTTTGTGCAATCAAAAAAATATTTTGTTGGACGTATTCAGTACTATATTTTTTTCAAGTAATTTTTTCCTCAGTGTATGTCCAAGTTTCGAGTACTAATTTGTATTGCACTGAAAAGAGATAAATTAATCAAAAAAAAAAAAGGTATTTCTCATTAACTAAGTACTTTTCTTATAAGTTTCAATAATTAAAATATGACAGAGAAACTTTTTCTGGAGTGCAAACAAACGTTTTAAAAGTTCGAATTAGTTTTCGAACGAAAAAATTTGAAAATCCATTTATAAGTTCTTAGAGCTCTCGCTAAGATCTCTTGACAAAAGTTTGAAAAAGTTAATACTTTTCGAGAAAAATATCATAAAAAATCGTCCTCTGTCATAACCATGTAAGCGCCATGAAAACATTTTTAACTCTAATTACCATCAAATATGTAATTGAACATCAGAAGCATATTTAAAGAAATGTTTAAAAATTCGAAAAAAGGCCAAATATGCGCTATTGGATTTAGTTAAATAAATTGAATACAAAGTAAATGTGTTCTACCATTTTTTTAAACTTAATTGGCTATTCGTTTTTCCTCATCTCGAATACTTAAACAAGTTGTTTGGGTTAAAATGATGGAAATGGTTCGAAAATAACATTTTTTTTACTGCAGTGTGTAGTGAATATTTAGCAAATTTTTTTATTTTCAACGAAATAAATTTCTTAAAGTGATTATGAAATCCTATGAAGTTATCTGATACACCATAAAATCCTTTAAAGTGATTTAGAATATTTTGAAAAACTTCCAAATTTCTTAAAATCCGTCATAATCAATTATAAATTTGCCTGAAATACCTTGAAATCGTTTTGTATGCCATAAGATCTTAAAACAATTCTTCAAAACCCTGACCTATCCTGTCTTGCCTTGCCTTGTCCTGCCTTGTCTTGCTTTGTCTTTCCTCGTCTTGCTCTGTCTTGCCTTGTCTTGCTCTGCCTTGCCCCGTCTTGCTCTGTCTCGCCTTGTCTTTATCTGTCCTGCCTTGTCTTGCTTTGTCTTGCCTAGCCTTGTTCTGTCTTGCTCTGTTTTGCCTTGCCTTGCCTTGCATTTAAAAATAAATTATTATTGCCTTGCCTTGCCTGAATCATAAAAATCATGCGGAATCGCTTAAAATTCTTGTAACGGCCATAAAATCTCAAAATATTCATGGGAATCCCTTGAAAAATTCTTGAATCACTGGAAATCTTAAGAAACTCTATGAAAATTTATATCTCAAATCCGTTAAAATTACTTCGAACAATTATAAATACCTTGACATATTGAAAAACACTTCGGACACGTGGAAATATAGAAAAAAATCAAAACCCATTCGTATCTTTTGATATCTTTCGAAATCTTGTGTAATGTTACAATCTGATTATTTTATTCTCATCTAAAAGGCAATAATTCAAGCAATGCAATTATTTTGGAGCTAATTAGGTTTTTAATAAAAATGAGTGCATGATTTTCGAGATATTTTGTTACACCACTTTTTTACATAAGGTTGAGGAATCAATAATTTATTTTTGATTATACTGTTTACAACCAATTTATTATACCAGATTAGATCACTATTTGCCTAAAAAGTTAGTTTCCATAATAAGGTCATTTCAAAATTCCGGTTTATTATAATCAAAATTAGCATTCGAAAAACAGGAAAATAATTGGGTGCTTTTATTACTCTTCCTTTGCAAAAAATGTGTGATTTATAATGTAACGGAAATAACTTTTCTCTATTTTTCTTTAAATAGATTAGTTCACGAAAATTATTTGGCGTTTTTTATTCATACTTACATCTAGAATAAGTATTCTAACTGAGCATTATTCTGAACAACAAAATTTTATTATTAATTATGATGTTAACGTTTTTTGTCTACTGGTCGTTTCAAAAAATTTTATTTTGCATAAAGTACAAAATCGATATTTTTACATGCACATACATTTATGTTTCAAATTCGATTTTTAAAGAACTTTCACGTATTTGTCGGAGATTTGAATGCCCGTGTATTCGAGATGCTATAATGTGCATATTTCAAGATCTCCTATCATTTAGTGATGATATTACCTCTTGTCGCACAAAGTTTTAAATTCTATAGAGTAATTTTGAGCTCCAAAGATCATAATTTAGGATACAAAGATTAGGACTTTCTCAATCGACAGTATCCATAATACTTGAAAATCTAAATTTCAAAACTTTTTGATTGAAATTTCACCGAAATTTGTTTCAAGGTTCATTATACTTGCCGGTTTTAAGAAAATAACCCGAAATTCATATATACTGCAGATTAATTATTTAAATTTTCAGGGTTGTAATATAATTACAATTAATTATGCCAATGCTCACTTTTCAAACTGATTACTTTATCGAACGAAGGTGCCAAATTGCTTGAGCAAAAAGTGGTTTTTGAACGAGTTTATTATAAAAAGATGTATAATATAAATATTTCTTTTGTGTGAAATAAAATAGTGTAATTAAATAAATATGATTTTCTTAATTTCGAGTAATTCTAGATAAACTTCTGCTACTAAAAGTAAATTTTTTTATCATTATTCAATTACATATTTATTCCGTTTTGTGTTTCCATTATTATTATTAGTTTAACAAAATTGGTATTTGAAAATTAATGACCTACTATTGCAATGATTATCTGCAATAGAGTAGATTTTTTTGTTTCCTAGACTATATTAAAAATACTTTTAAATTCGAATTTTGATTATGTTTGTTTAAAAAAATCTTACATCTAAATGTTATGAACAATAAAAATCATTTTAAGACATGATTCCTTATGCAAACAAAAAACAGAATAATTGATAGAAAATTGAAACACAATACGGTTATTTTTTAATTCAACTCAATTCTAGATCAGTATTTAAAAAATCAAGCAGCGGAGAGATTTACTAAGTATTATTCGTTTATAAGTATTTTTACTCAAAATCACTAAAATACTTCAAAATTCTTCACACAAAAATTAACATGTAATGAACTTGAACTCGAAATCCACTCTTACGTAATAATCCAATCTTTTTTATTTTTTCAAATCATGTGGCGAGCACAACCGTTATTTGAAATTTTACAATTTTTGTGTACCATGTACACAACATCAAAATAATTGAGCAAAATACCATGGACGAAATAAGCTCAAGAACGTTGCAAATTTTTTATTATTTCTAGAGTTATTCTAATTTTTGTGGACAATTTCCACCGGTACAGAATTTTTCCTGACAAATTAGTCTAGAGGTTACAATTTTGATCCGATATAAGCCTTCAAGAAAAGTCAACTAATTCCAGAGAAATATTTTATCACCGATTTTCGAATTTTTTTATTCATCATTTAACAGCCAATTTCACATTATATATATTTTTTTAATAAACGAACCAATTTTTTTGCAACTTCTTATATTCATGTAAAACATCGTAAAATCAGTCAAGCTACTCCTAAAAAAAAAGCAGTAGGTCACCAGATTGAAAAAATTGGTTTATTTGCATGTTAACAAATTAATTAGTAAAAGTGCTACTTTCAGATTCAAAATAGTTGAGGAATTTATTTTTCAATTTTTGTTGGAATATACATAAAAACAATACTTATTAAAAATTTGGTTTCAATGCAAAGTAATTGTTAATATCATAACAAATTTGATAAACAAATGCACATAATAACCATTCCGCACACTAAAGACTTTTTTCTTGACTACTCTTCAACAAATGATTGTAGTTTTTTCACGAAATTAACTGCCAATGACTTAGGAAGGACCCTATTCATTAGGAAAATTTGTCCAATCATATCATACGCTTATAATTAGATAAATCTTATAAACAAAGACAGATTTTCGTCAATTTTCAACCGGAAGATTTAGGGTTTCAACGGAATTAACTGTAAATAACTTGGCTATATACCTCTTTTATGTTTTTTTTTTCTTCATGAGTCTCTTTAAACAATTAAAATTTTACTATCTATGGTGGCTTTAGTTGCAGTGCTTGTGCTTTTGATGTAGCATTCTTTTATTCTTTACTCTGTATTTTCATTTTTGTTACAAAATTTATTTACATAAACAACAAAATATGTTATCGCCTGATAAACTCTTTTCACAAATAAGGTCGTTTTTAGCCATTTGCAGTCGGTTTCGTAAAAAAAAATTATATATATTTGTTGACAAGTAGTCAAATTTGTAATTTTTTTTATAAAATTGCTTATAAAATAAACATTTATTGTTTGATGAATTATCATGAGCGAAGGATTTTTTTAAGTTTTTTAAAATTAATTCTATTGCAAGAACAAAATATGCTGTTTAAAGATTGATGAATGTCTGTATTACTTTATGAAATTTATTTGAATAACCATTGACAATTGTTCACGAATATTAGGAAATCGTACATATTATGTTAATTTTCGAAAAGTTTTGATCAATTTTGTTAATCGAACGAAGTGTTCAGAGCGTGAAAAGCCTAAGATATGCACTTGTTTATAAAATTTGGTTATAAAATCAACGATTACTTTAGATTTTACAAAAATGGTAACTATGCATTGTTGTTAAGTATATCTCGAAATAAAAATTTCAAAATAAAGTCTGGAAGTATTTTTAATTTTCAAGTTAATTTGTTAATATAATTTAACCAATATAATTTAACCAATATAATTTAACCAATTTGTTAATATAATGATGAACCATCTTTTTAACTGTTGTAATCTGGTGGATATTATTTGCAGCAAATTTCTACACTGATTCTCATTGAAATTTAGTTCATTTTTATTTTTTTGTTTAAATTCTTAAATTGGATTGAAATTATAAACTCTAAACTAATTTGTTTAAAGAACTTTTTTGTCCCACTGTGTACCGGTACGAATGAAGTAAATGCCTGTTTTTTTATTCACTGTTACATTGCCCTAATTTTTATAAAATTTATATGAAATTTTTTTCCTCATGGTAGCATGAAATTAATTGAAATTTTGCGTCTAATAAACCCAAGTTCAAGGCATTAAGTCAATTTCATAAAAATATATTTTAAAAAAACGACAAACATGATTCCGAAAGCTTAAAATAATTCCAGAAATAATCAACTTTTTTCTTCAATTCACTTCATTTTTATTTTTAAAAAAATCTTTTTTGTCTTACTGCACGATAGTGTAACTCAAGTCGATTAATCACGTTTTATTTGCTTATTTCTCAAATGAACAAACTAAGCACTAAAAGACCACTTATAATCATGAAATAAAACGTTGTCTAAAATCTCACCTAAAATTCGCAGAACTTGATCAAACCCGCGCAAAATATGTAAAAAATTACTACCTCAGCATCTCTGAAGTAGAAAATGTCGAAAGCGAATGTGAGTGAGACTGGTCGCGCACGTAAAATCTTAACGAGAGTATGAATGCCCAAAATGCGAGACAAGCGACTGGACCCAATTAATTGTAAGATCTATAAACGAGGCCCACATAATACACGTAATCCAGCGAATTTCGTCGTTCGTCGTAACGCACACGCCTGCGTGCGTAAACACCTGGCCAGCATATGATGTGTAAGTGCGCACAAAGCGCAAGTAGTTGCGCAACGAGTGAGAAGTGATTCGGGCCTCGTCCGTGGATTTCGGGCCAGCCGATTTCTTTTGGGCCTTCCTCCCCATACTGTTCTCCTATGGGGACCACCGCTACCACGGTCACAACCACCACCACGACCTCCGCCGCCACGACCTCCACCACCGCCTCCGCTGACGTCGCCGCATCTTGAGGGTTTCTGAGAACCATACGTATATAAGCAGGGGTCTTCGCGATATTCTTCAGTTGCAAACAAGACAAGCAATCAGCATCATGGACACCAAGGTAAATTGTCCACCTGCAGCAACCCCCTTTGCTTCTGTCCATTTAAACATTAAATAGTAATTAATAATCTGATTAACAATTTGAAAACCACATGGACAGTGGTTCAGAATTGGATTTTTGCGGACAATTGACTTCACCATTTTTATCTGATTCAGACTTTTTTTTGAAATTGAAGCTGAATAAATTCCCCAGTGACCTCTCCAGGCCGATTTTTGTTTTTGCTTTTGCAAAAGACATTTAGACGTTTTTTTATTGAAGGTGAATAAGTTCTGCAGTGGTCCTTCGAGGCCGGTTTTTTATTTTTGAAAAATTCTATGTAAACATCAAATTTGTAAGAAATTTTTTTTTTCCGGAGAAACATTATTTTAACACGCAAAAACAATTTTTCCACTAAAAATGTCTAATTCAAGTATGTGTTTATAAAATTTGTTTATAACAGTGATGATTCTTCATTTTTGTCAATTTTGTTATTACACGTTTGAAATATATTTCAGCAATTATATTAGAGAAAAAAATTTTCCATGCTAACATGGCGCATTAGAGTAATTGTTTATAAAACTTGTTTAGGACAATTGAATTACTTCTGAAATTGACTATTCGCACATTGTCATTGCAAATGCATTAATTTTACTTGATATTTGATTGACAGAAAGCCTCTTTCCGAGTTAAAATAATTGTTTTTCTAAAAACACATTTTTACTACGTTTGTTTACATAGAAATTTTGCAAGAACAAAAAATTCAAAATTGGCCCCAAGGGTTAATTAGGAAATTTTTCCAACTACAATTAAAAAAAAGTCTAAATCACTACTAATACCACTACTTTTGATACAAAAAATAGAAAATTATGAATTAATAATTATATTCAGTTACAACTTAGAGGAAATATATAATTTGAATTAAATATTTTATATTTATGCATCAGCTAATTCTTCTTCTGATAAATTTTTTCATTCTTGAATAAAGCACTTTATTTTATAAATTTCATTAATAATTATTATTTCATGTTTCTCCGTGAATGTTTTCTATTTATAATTGACAAATTTCAAATTCTCTAATTTTAAATTAGATGATTTGTTACATTTTTATTTGAAATCGTAAATTTTTTTAAATATTCAGCTCTTACGTTTTCAAGTCGAACTTAATCGCTTTCAAAGGATTTCAACTTTAAATATTTGAAACCCAAAGATTTCAGTAACATTTTTGACTTATTATATTTGAACATTTTAAACATTTTTTCACTGTTTAATTTTTACCAAGATCTTAATTTTGTTGTCTCATTCTCCCTATTCAAAAATTATAACATCGATTAGAATTTAAATTGTTTAATATTGAAATGTTTTGAACAGCTTCAATTCACATTGTTTAATTGTGAAAATAAGTAATTCTGAACATCTTGGAACTGAAATTATCAATTTGTAAACGTTTTCAAATTTCAATTGTTCCATTTTGAACGTTTCTGATTTTTTTGAAATTTTACACACTCTAGTTTGAACTTATGTATATTTGATAATATTTTGAATTTGAAACTGCTGAATTTCTAATGGTTTTAGATTGAATTTATTTATTCTCAAGCAATTGAATTTAGCCATTTTCAGGCATTTTAATTATTCAAAATCTTTTAGCATTCAAATCGAAGGAATACTATTTAATTTAAAAAAAGCATGTCATTTAAAGAGTATTTAAAGAGTTTTTTCCTTTTCAATAATGGAAACATTTTCTTTAATAACATAATTTCTATTTCTGTTACAGTTAATCTTTTTCTTTGCCCTCGTGGCTCTTGCCTTCGCCGAAGATGCGAAGAAAGTCGAAGAGAAAAAATCCGAAAAATCCGATGAAACGGCAAAACCAAAACGAGGTGCAATTGGACTTGGATATGGAGGATATGGTTTCAGTGATCTGACTTATGCAGCTCCCGCCTATTCTACTTACCATTTGAGTGAACCCTCAACTCACACTCATACTGTTATCACCAAGGAAGTTCCAGTACCATATCCGCAACCAGTTGCTGTTCCTGTTGAAAAACATATCCCATACGCCGTTAAGGTAAAAAAATCTCCAACATTTTCATCCCGAAACAAATAGCAGTTTCTAACAATTGAGCGGTTGGATGCAATGATAGTCTACTTGTATTCTCAAAATTCACTTATTTTTCATGTGTATGACTTCATGAAGAACAAATTAAGCGGTTGGGTGTAATAATAGCTTACTTCTATTTTCAGAAGCCACTTGTTCTTAAATTTTTTTGCGCATAACTTCATTAAGAACAAATTGAGCGGTTGGGTGCAATAACAGCTTACATTCATTTTTAGAACTCACTTATTTGTTATTTGTTTTGTACATAACTGACTGAGCAAAAATTGAGCAGTTCGGTGTAATAACAGCCTACTTGTATTTTCAGAAGTTACTTATTTTTCATTTGTTCTGTAAATAACTTCATGAAGAACAAATAGAAGAGTTGGGTGCAATAAAAGCCCACTTGTGTCTTCAGAAGTCATTTGTTTTCAAACTGTTTTGCATATAACTTCATGTACAACAAATTGGGTAGTTGGATACAATAACAGCCAACTTGTAATTTCAGAAGTCAGTTGTTTTTCATTCGTTGTTGAATTGTTTCGCACATAACTTCATAAAGACCATATTGAGCAATTGAGTGCAATAATATCCTACTTGTATGTTCAAAAGTCACTTGTTTTTAATTAGTATTGCACATAATTTCATGAAGAACAAATAAAAACCAAGTGTCTTCTGAAAATGCAACTAAGCTATTATTGTATTTAACCATTCAATCTGAACCCAAATAAATGCATACCAATCAGCAATTTTTCATGAGAAAAAAAACATTTCCCTAAATCGACTCAATGGAATTTACTATTCTTCGCTTAAATGCAAATCGGATTGACCGAATCAAGAAATTTTTTTCTCAGACTAACTTCTCCCGTTTCCTCCTCGATTTCGCAATATCCCTGTTCAACTCTACATAACTAGAGCGACAAAAAGAATATATTTTTTCACTCTTTCTTATATTACGAGAACGGATACATTTGCATATAAACATGTCGGGTTCCCATCGAAGAAAGCACTGTAAAGACAAAGTCCAGATTTATTCAGTACAAGGTTATTGGTTAAAAGTTGAGATTCCTTCGTGATCCAAATCACGCTTTAATAATCACCGAGTTTATCAATAATCTGAGATTATTGGCGGTTCTCACGCCTCTATGTCAATAGCAAGAATTGTGGTTGAGAAAGAAAATCGTTGCAATCGAAATGACCCTGAAGTTCTAAAGTAACGGATAGCAGACATTAATCCCAACAAATTTGTTTAGTTTGTTTACGCTCATCTCTTATTAAAATTGCCTCAGTTCAATTTCTTCTTCAAACTGATATCCATCAAAAAGTCATGAATTATTCCGCAATCCACCTCCTCTAATTATATACAATAATTTTCAAATTAATTTGTTTATTTTGTCCACATTTAACGATGCATTTACTTGTTTAATTTCTAAATCTTAAAGTTTGAAATCGTTAATGTTTAAAGTATCAAATTAGAAATAATATTATTTTCAACTATTTTAGAATAATTAAACTTTAAGGTTCACAATATTCAAATTTCTTCAATTTTGGCCGATGAAAATCGCAGTGAACTTTTTTTAACAGAGATCTCATTTTTAAATAAAAATACATCAAATTTTAAATCCCTTGAAATCATTGGAACCTTTGGAATCTTATAAAATCCTTTGAAATCCCTTGAAAATTCTTTGGAATCTTTTAAAATATCGTTAAACCTTGTAAGTCCTATAAAATCCTTCTAAATCTTTCAAAGTTCTTGAAAACCACATGCCATTTCGCTGAATCCCTACCAATCATTAAAATGTTCGGAAATTTCTTAGAATCTTTATAAATATCCTAAAATCTTGAGAATTTCGATTTTTGAAAACCGTTCGGACTTTTTTTTTAAATCTCTTGAAAATTGCTGGAAATCTTTCAAATTCTTGATAATTTCTTCAAATTCTTCAAATATATCATGAATTCCTCCGAGTCTTTTAAAATACCCTGAACTCTTTCAAATCTTTTTCAATCCATTTAGATTCTTGAAATCTATTGAAAATTCATTGCAATCTTTTAAAATATTTTGAAATATATCAAATTCATTAGAATCCTGATACAAATATCTTAAGATCATTAAAACTGAAATCCTTTAAAACCTTTTGAAATTGTTAAAAGTTCTTGAACATTTCCTGAAATCTTTAATAATACCCTCAAATCTTTTTAATTTTTTGAAATTACTTAAAATTCCTTTAAATTATTGAAACCTATTAAAATCTCCTTAGAATCTTTCCTTCAAATTCTTGAAATCTATTAAAAACTTATTGTAATCTTTAAAAAAAAATAAGCGTTATAAGTCCTATAATATGCATCAAAATCTTCCAAAATTTTTGAAAACTCTTTGAAACCGCGTGAAAATGGTTCAAATTCCTTCGAAATCAATGAAATCCTTTGCATTTTTAAAAATAATCTAATAAATTTGTTTCAAAATCCTTTGATCATACCCTAAAATATTTTGAATATTTTAAAACCTTCAAATTTTTGTTTTAAGCTCTTGAACATTTCTTTTCATCTTTCAAAATACCCTAAAATCTTGAAAAGATTTTGAAATATATGAAACTACTATTAAATATTTTAAAATCTCACGAAGATACATGCAATCTGATGATATTCTTTAAAATCCCTTGAGGCATTTGAAGTCCTACAAAATCTTTTGAGATTCTAGGAAATTCATCAGAATACTTTATCGAGGTCCCTTAAAATCCCTTTAAATTACTGAAATCCTCGAAAATCTTATAAAATTCCTTCAAAATCCTTAGAAATACTTGAAAATCTTGGAAATCAAGGAATTTTTTTTGCAATGCATAGAAACATGATGAAATGTTTTGAAAAAATTTATAACTATTGAAATCCATTGAAAGTCCTTTATCTCTGACATTCTCTAAAGTCCCTTGTAATTATTACAAATACCCAAAAGTCTTTTAAATCATATGAAATATTTCAAAAACTTCATGATGTTGAGGATTAATTTCTGTTAAATTTCTTGAACTGCCTGTTAACATCTTCAAAAACGTTTGAAATCTTTAAACATTCCTTGAAATAATTATAATCCTTAGAAATCCTACGAATTCCCTTCGAAAGCTGTTCAAATTTTTTGCAATCCTTTAAATCTCTTCACATCTGTTGTATTCCATTGAAATCCCTGGAAATCTCTTAAACCTTTGGAACGCCTTGAACACAATTGAGGTGGAAATAACTTTTTCAGACTGTCAAAATTGTTAGATAAGTTGATAAAATAAATATTTTCAGTTTCAATTTTTCATGATTGGTACTCATTCAATAATCAGGATCCAAATGAATGGTTACGAAATTTCAACCTTAGAATAATTGCAATCACAATCCGATCCGATTTGCAAAGACTGATTCTATTTTTGCTGGTAGATCCTCGATAAGAAATGGAAGAAAGGTGATGGAAACAAAGCATTCTTGCCTTTCTCTTCGAGGACAATAGCAGAGATCCAATCTGATTCTTGTCACGTATCAGTCGAATGTAATCAGAGAAGAGTTGAATAACATTTTGTGAATTTTGAATTACAGGTCCCTTACGCAGTCCCCGTCGATCGCCCATACCCGGTCCATGTGCCGAAGCCTTATCCAGTGGAAGTGACCAGACATGTTCCAGTCCCAGTCGATCGCCCATACCCCGTTGCCGTAAAAGTTCCAGCTCCATACCCAGTTGTTAAACACGTTGGTGTCCCCTACCCCCAACCCGTTGTTGTTGAAAAATACCAACAACCCCTGGTGCTCGAAAAATACCAATCCTACTCTAATGGCTGGAATTAAATTTGAGATGAGAGTTGAATCTACGACGAATTGCAATCCAGTCTTCCAGGATCATCGATCTCAATACCCAGATCATGGAAAACTGATCCAAATGACCTTGTTATTGGATTCTTCGGAAAAATAATGAAGAGGATCCAAAAGTTTCGAAATTTTTAAACCAATCGTTGCAGCTTGTATAGATTTATTATGACTCTTAATTGAGCCCTTGTCTAGAAAAATCATCCAAGTCGACTTAGGTTTTGGCTTTTCACAAACCAAAAAGGATATGTTATGGTTTTTAAAATGTTCGAACAATCTAAAACATGTTGTTTTTGGTATGTAAAAAAACATTTTGAAAAATTCCTTTGGCAGTTTCATGCCAATTTAGTGATTTAGGTGATTTTTCTAGAGAATGGCTCAATTGTGACAAACTCGTATATGACTGAGGATTTAGTTCGTGAAGAAACATCTTACATCTGGCTAATTACATATCTCTAATTCTTCATTGGAAGAAGAGGTCCTCTAAATTTTGTCGTGTTTCTTCGATGAGTAGCGCTTTGTTTCGATTTTGTTTTTGTAAACGCTCGAGGAAACGTTACTCCCGTTAAACTGTTACGTATAGGTATTGATCATGTTGCAAGTGTTCATCGACCTTCACTGTGACAGACATTTCTCATCGCAAACGGTGAAATCTATGCACTGATGATCTTTTTCTCTTATCGTTAGATTTACGTTTTTTACTTGGACTTTCGTTGTCCTTGGGGCATTGACTGCGTCCAGTTTATTTTCGTTAATACATGATTTTTCGTATAAAAGCAAAATCAGTGGTTTTTTTCAAATCCTTACCCTCTAGATTAAGGTGGTTCAATTTTTTTTCAATTTTCATGCTATCATATTTCAAATTTGTTCGAATAAAAAAAAAGTCAATATTTTTTTGTTTTGGCAAAATTGTATATTTAGAGGTGCCGCAAACCTACTAAAGTTTAAGGATGTAGCCGAAAATCAGATATTTGCGAAAAATAGTTTTTCTATGATTTTAGGAATATTTTCATTTCTTTATTTATTATTTATTTTATTTCTATAGCAGAAAATCTCGAAAACATTATTTTAAAAGAATATTTCTATATTTCAAGATTATTTCCTTATTTTCATAATCGAAAACGGTAGAGTTGTAGGGAATGTTCTCCTAGAAAAAAGCCATGATTTATTAATATTCAACCATTTTTTTTAGCTTCTCAATAAGCGACAGTAAGAAGAAACATTAAAAGAAAAAAATATTTTTCTAAACTTTGGACAGAATCGTCAATATTAGGCGCATCCGGTTGTCCATCAATATTTCTTTTCACAATTAGCCAGGAAATATAAATTAAAAATTTGTTTTTTAAGTTTGATGCTCATATGCCTGTTTTGTAGGGTCCCAAAAAACTCCCATATGTGCAAAATAAGGTTTTGCGATTTTTTGGCAATAATTTGTATTTTTTTGCTGTTTGAGTAAAAACTGTTTGTTATGCACTAGTGTTCAACTTTTCAGTTAATGCGCGGAGATAATTAATACAGTTGACAAAAATAATTGTTCTGAACAATTTATTATTATTCATAACAATATTCTCTCAAGTTTGCGCTAGAAAGTTGCCGTTTTCTCTGATTTTCCAAGTTTGTGGCAACTTCTCAGTTAGAGTGAAATGATCATTAGTGCAAATCAACAAAGTGTTTGTTCAAACCATTTATTATTGTTTAAAACTATCTGCTCTTGAAGTAATGCTAGAAAGTTGCAGTTTTTTCTTAAATTTTCAAAATTTTGTCATTTTTTCACATTAATTAATCAAAGTTGACAAAAATAATTGTTTTAAAAAAGTATTGTTGTTTATAACAATCTTTTCAGAGTGACGTAAGGAAGTTGCATTTTTCTAATCTCCTACAATTTGTGAACTTTGTACCTAAAGCGAGGTAATAATTAATCAAATTTAATAAACATAATTGTTTCAAAATATAGCTTCTCGCAGATTGTTGCTAAAACCTTGCGGTTTTTTTCTGAAATTTCCAATTCATTTAACTTTTCATTTAGAGTAAGGTGATAATCATTCAAACTTAACAAAACAAATTGTTGAAACAATTTATTAATATTCATAATAGTATTTTCTTAGAACCATGCTAAAAACTTGAGCTGTGTTTTTACAATTTTCAACATTTCTTTGGCTTTTTAATTATGAAAAAATTATAAATAAATAGCAAAGAAAAATAATGTTGTTAGACAATCTTTTTCTTTATTTGTTATTTTATATTCTGAAATAAGGAATAAAAAATTATTCATTTACCTCATATTTTACACTAGATTCATTTGACTAAGACCTTTCCAATTTATTTTATATATGCATATTATGTTGACATCAATGAAAATTGGTTTTCTTCAGGAAATGGGGTAGTGAAGTAGGGGGAGGGATGCTATCAAAAAGTGTACATTCTTAAACTTTAATTTTAGGCTCTACAATAAACTTCGTGTTGTAATTCAAAACAACATTGTTACAATTTATTTAATTATTCTCACTGATGTTTGTTATTTTTTTATAATTGAAAAGCCAAAAAACAGTACAAAATTGCATAAAATCGTAACTTTCTAGCATTACTCTAGAAAAGTATAGTTATGAACAATGACGAGTTGTTCAAAAAATTACTTTTGTTAAGTTTGTTTGATTATTACCGCACTGTAAGTGAAAAACTGAAAAAGTTTGGAAATTTCAGAAAAAAACGCGACTTTCTACCTCTGCTCTAAGATAAAATAGCTATAAATAATGATAAATTGTTTCAAAAAATTGTTGAAACATCTGTATGTCAGTATAAATAAATATTTGATGTGGACAAAACAACTTTCACTAAAAAAAATTGCAAAAAAATAAGAACGAGTGTCAGAAACTCGCACAAACAACTTTTTCACATTTGGAAGTTTTTTAGGACCCTATAAAACAGGCTAATAAGGATAAAATTAAAAATGTAATTTTGATTCATATTCCATCTCTTATTCTGAAGAGAATCGTTTGGTATCAACTCGATATCCCTAATATTGACGATTCTGTCAAACATGTACCAACTTGTCTTTTTTCCGTATGGGAAATGTATGTTAAACTTCATGGCGCTTACGGAACATCTAAATATATTTTTATTTGAACAAAGAATATGTCATTATTTTTGTTGCATTCAAAAAAATTAGGGGGTTGAGAGCATATAAAACCAAAAAAAATTTCGATCCATTTTTGGACCACCCTAATGTAGACTAGAATTTAGGCTCAAGGGAACTATATTTCAGGCCTCATTTTCTTTTAAAATAATTCTCTTTTTCTATTTCATTAAACTGCTAAATAGTAAGGAAAAAAAGGTAAGGCTGAACCAAATATAATATAAATGAATGTTGTCAGATGACATTTAAAATCATCACCTGAGCCCTTTTGAAAAAAATACATTTCAGTTTTTTCAAAGGTTTTGTAGTTTTGTATATTTTGAAACGTGGTAGAGACCATCGATTAAATTTTGTTCTTATCAAGATTCTCAATATATCTATTTATTTTTTATTTTATCCAATACATCGTCTAAAATTAACTAAAATCCGGAAATTAAGGTTTAAGCAACTAAGTAGCGGAATAAGAAAAATTGGTATATTGATAATATTGATAACTATGAAATTCAACTTAAAATTACAACAACAAATTTGAAGCAATCGTTACAATCTACTTGTCTGAAAAGTCTACATCCCATAATTAAAAAAAAATGACTTGTTTTAAAAAGTATTCAGGCCATGATTCAAATTTCGTCTGGCATCTCTCATAGGGTTTCAGGGAACCATAATGGACAAGAAAATCCCATATACAAGCAACATTAGTGTGTGAAATTTTAAAAGATTCAAACACTCAGAAATCAATATAATTGATTTTGAAAAATATGTTTTATATAAAATATATAAAAGTCATCTTTTTGCACTAAAGAAATGAATCTTAAAAATATGAGAATGTCAACTGGATACGGACAATTTGGTTTTTCTGCCCTCAAGCACAGAAAATTCTTTTCCCAAATATTTTCATCACCCTTAACGATTAAAAATAATGACCACATGCTTCTATAATTTTCAGTAAGTTCTCTATCATGTGGTATCAAATAATCTTATTTTTGGTCCTTATCCAGTTGTCATTCTCACAATTTCATGAATTTTTAAATTCCAGTATGAATATTCTTCGAAATGTTGGCATGAGAATAATACATATATTGCACATATTTTACAGGCCTCTTTAAGATTTATGAAATGGAAAGCTTGATGAAGATCATTTTGTTGTTGCCCCTCCCACACAGAATTTTTGTTTCTAATTTGTTCACAACTTCAATTTGGTCATCCTGTAAAATTTCATTTTTGGTATTTATCCAGTTCTTCAAAAACATTAACCAAAATTTTATGGGTTACCCTTAAATATTTCCAAAAATAAGACAATTACGGAACAACCGTCAGCTTAATTTGAAGAAAAAAGGGTTTTTGCTCAAGACTTTCATAACATTCGAAACATTAGGAAAAAATCCCCATGCAAGATTTTTCCCCGCAGCAATTTTTCATTAAAAGTAGATTTTTACTTTTTTTAATTATATAATAATTTGAATATTACTTTAATTATTTTTCCGTGGATAATCTGAAATGATTTGAAGTTGTCCAAATTGTTATTCATGTGAAGAATAATTAAAATGGACACTCGCAAACACTGACATTGATTTCGTTTGAAAGAGCAGGACAGTGGAATTGTCGGGCAGATGAGTGAAATTTAGGGTAAGAATATAATGTCAATAATTTTTAATTAATCGATTGCGTCTGGAATTTACCTTACGTGAGAAGGTAATTCTTACATAACGTATGTATAATAAGAGATGCGAAACCGGATTTCTCATAAAAACGACTTTTGCCACTTGAAAAGTATATGTGTACTTTCTAACATGGGCATATGTTGTCTCGAATGTAGTAACATAGTGACATATAATACAATCCTTTTCAGGATTATAAAAAATGATAGGCATACTTAATATTCACGAAACCTAAATAAACCTTTGAGAATTATACTTAAAGACTAAAATAGTAGAAATTAGTGATTCGCGTTTGAATTATTAAATGTTTAAGCAATTCAAATAATTTCGACTGTTTCAAATTTCAAATGTTTGAAATTTTGGACTACGCGCCTTTTTTATATCGACCTCTGCCCCTACTTGCAAGAAGAAGTCAATAAAATACTTTTTTAACTGTATCATTAAAATTTCCATTAAAAAATTTTACTCACAGCAAAACTGATAAATTTTTTATTGAATAGTCAAATTTTAAATGAAAAAATTAATTTTCAACAAAAAAAAATAATTTTCTACCAAAAATATCCAATTTTTAACCAAATAGGGGAAATTGGGGTATGGTGTCAGTGCGGGGCACCGTGACTCTTGCTAATAACCCTCGTGTTTCTTGAGTTTTATATTAGTTTTTTTTTACATAAAATGGCTTCATTGAGTACCAAAGCAATTAATATGAAAATGAACAAACACGAGCATTATTTGCAAGAGTCACCATGCCTCGCACTGACACTATATCCCACTTTCCCCTAAATAATTTTCCAAACAAATAGTTGAATCTTCAACTGGGAAAATTATTTCCCAATCAAAAATCAAATAGTTAAATTTTGAGTTAAAAAAATTAATTTTCAAACAAAAAGTAGAACTATTTTTCAACAAAATATCAAAATCCTTAACCATAACAGATTATTATGAATCAAACAGTTGCATTTTCAACCAAAAAAGATTAAAGTTCTACCAAAAGAGACGAATTTTCAAACAAAGTAAAAAAGGATTTTCAATAAACTAGTTAAATTCTTATTTTGAGATTAATTTTCAACTAAAATGATGAATCTTTAACGAACAAACCAATTTTTCAACCAAGCAGTTAAGCATTTAACTAAAAAATGGACATTCTTAACCAAAAAGGAAATAGTTGAACTTTTAACCAAAAAAATTAATTGCCCACGCAAAACGTAATAGTTGATTTTTTCACCCAAAAACACTCAATTTTCAATTTAAAAAATCTGTATTAAACCAGAAAAGACAAATGTTCCAGAAAATAGTTGAATCCTCGAACAAAAGCAAATAATTTTAAAGCAAAAGGTTTTACATTTTCAACCAAAAAAGATAAAACTTCTACCAAAAAAGTTGTATTCTCAACCAAGAAAGATTTTTCGGTCTAGAAGAAAATGACATTTCAATAAAATAGTTGAATTTTCAACTGAAAAAAAAAAATATTTTAAAACCAAAAATCCAATAGTTGAATTTTCAGTAAAAAAAATAGTTTTGAACCGGAAAGAGAACAAATTTGCAGCAAAATAGTAGAAATCGCAACAAAAACAAATTAAATTTAATCAAACAGTAGCATTTTTGACTAAAAGACATTCTATAAAAGGGATGAATTTTCAAAAAAATAAAAAATAACTTTTAAAATAAAATGATAAATCTTTAAACAAAAAAATCGATTTTTAACAAACTTGTTTAATTTTTGAAAGTTTCGAAACTTTTGGGTTCACCCAATAGTTAAATTTTGAACCACTCGTGAAGTCAGGTGTACACTTGCTATGGAATCCCCTGAAGTCCCATGAAATATCTGAAATTTCCTGAAATATTTGAAGTCAGTTGAAGTCACTTGACATCTCCTGCAGTCAGTGAAATGTAATGGTTGATATTTCATAAAAAAAAATTTAATTTCAAATCAAAAACAGTTCAATTTAACCAAAAAAGCGAATTTTCCAGAAAATTATAGAATCCTAAACCAAAACCGATTAATTTCCAAGCAAAAAGTTGCATTTTCAGCGAAAAAAAAATTCGACCATAAGTTTTGGATTTTCAACCAAGAAAGATATTTTATTCTTGAAGGAAACAAAATTTCAATGAAATTGTTGAAATTTTTACAAAAGAGGTCAAATTTCCATCCAAATACATGAATTTTCAGTCGAATAGTTGAATTTTTTGACTAAAAAAAATTCTTTTTTAAGAAAAATTCGAATTGTAATATTTTTGAATTTTTGAAAGTCTTGAAATGAAACTACTTGGTTGACCTTGGTTACCTAAAAAGAATTAGTTAAATCTTTAACCAAAAAAATGTATTTTCAACGAACACCAAAACAGATTCATTTCCAACCAAACCTAAAAGGAATACAAAATTTCGATCAAATTATTTGATTTTGAACAAACTGGTTAAATTTTTGAAAGTTTTGGAACTACTTGGTTGACTAAGTAGTTAAATTTTCAACTAAAGAAGAGAAATTTTTGTACCAAGAATGGATTAGTTAAATTTACAAACAAAAAGAAATAAATGATTTCAACCGAATTGTTTAATTTCCAACAAAAAATGTTTTTAGAACTAAATAGTTGAATTTTTAACCGAAGGCGATGATTTTTAAACAAAATATTTTAATTTTCAACCAAAAAGGATGAATTTTTTAAAAAATTGTGGATTTTTTAACCAAATTATACCATTTTTAACCAAAAAAGATTAATTTTCAAACAAAAATATAACATTTATTTTTATTTTTTCATTTATTTATTTTTCAACCGGCCATAATGATGATAACAACAGTATTCCAGATACTAATTTAGAATTTTCGAATATATCAAATTATTTTAAACAAAAGAATGTCTTTTCTACTATGAAAGATGGATTTTTAACAAAATACTTGAATTTCCAACACAATAATAAAATTTTCAACATAGTAGTTGAATTTCCAACCTAAAAATATGAATTCTCAATAAAAAGTGTCATACTTTATATTTCAATAAAAAAACATGAAATTTATATAAAAAAAAAAGTTTGCAAAACCAAAAAGACGAATTTTCTCTACAAAAATTGAATTTACAAACAAAAAATATGACTTCAGCAAAAAATAATTTTTCCACGAAACTGATGCGTTTTTACCCAACAAAAATGAAATCTGTAACCAAGAAAATTATTTTTTTTTTACCAAAAAAGAAGAACTTCCAACTAAAAAAGATCAATTTGAAAAAAATGGAAATGTTACATTTTCAGTTGAAGAATTAATTTAAAAAAAACGTTCCCACTAAACAGCTACATTTTTAACCAAAGACTTCATTCAAAAAAAAAAAATTTTAACAAGGTATTTCAACTTTTACCCAAGTAGTTGAATTTTCAATTTAAAAAGATAAATTTTCAACAAAATATTTAAACTCATAACCAAAGAGATGAATTTTCAACTAAAAATATAACTCTTTAAAAAAAAGGTTTCTTAACATAAAAAAAAATTGTTGAATTTTCTGCCCAATAGTTAATTCTAAAACAAAAAAGATTAAATTTCTCATAAAACAGATGATTTTTCATTTCAAAAGAAATTAAATTTTGAAAAATATAGTTGAATTTTCAGCCAGAAAAGATTCCAGTTGACTTTTCAAAATCGAAATATGAATTTTTGATCAAATAATAAGTTTCTACGAACAAAATTTAATTTTTCATCGAAAAAAGCTATTTTCAACCAGAAGGGATAAATTTTTAACGAAATAGTTGAATTTTCATCCAGAAAAGATTTCAGTTCTCTTTTCAACAAAAATAGATTTTTTAACAGAAAAATACAAATTTTAAACAAAAAGTAAATTTTCTAGGAAATAGTTGAATTGTCAACAAATCAGTTGCACTTTGTCCCAGAAATATGCAATATTTCTACTAAAAAAAGTTGAACTTTTAAATTAAGAAAACAAATTTTCAGAAAAAATATTTTTCATCCAAAAAACATTTCAGTTGACTTGCCATCAACATAATATGAATTTTAAACAAAAGGTTAATATTATACAAAAAGAGTTGATTTTTTAACACAAAGAGACAAACTTTTAAAAGATCAATTATATTTGCAAAAAAATATATCTTTTTAAGAAAATTGTTAAATTTTCAACCAAATAATAAAATTTATAACTAGAAAGATAATCAACAAGAGAAAGTTTTTGCGAATTTGTAAAAATTACGTACATGAGTGAAGGACCCCCCTCCCTCCTACCATAAAAAAACGTAACAAAACGTCTCCTCACCCCCCCCCCCCCTTGAGCAGTTACGTAATTTAAGTACGGTCCCTCACGTAAAATCGAGAACAAAATATAAAAGGTATTAATGAATTGGTAATAAAAGAAGCACCCATTCAGTCGCCCACATGACCAATTTTCGATTAGGACGTCCAAATGTATTCGCTACCACACGTAATATTGCTAATAAATCATGTCTTCAAGTTCTCGTTATGTCACCAAACTATACAAAAAAAAAATAGATTTGAAATTTGTTATCTTAAGTTTAATCTTAATAATATCTTAATCTGTCTTAATCTTTTGCTTCATTTTATACAAAGTATATTTTCCATATTTTTATGATTTATTATTTTTATTACATTAAGTGTGATTGCAAATTAAAAATTAAAATATGTCACAATGACTTTGAACCAAACTTTTTTATGATTTGATTCCACAAATTATTTTATAAACTATTAAAATGATTACATTTTCATAGGCATCTCAAAGTACATTTACAAAATAAAACATCCATTTCTTGCAACAAAATATTTGTTAGATTCCAGATTAAAAATGGTATTCGGTGATTATTTTAATTTCTCACACTTTTCATAATCTTAAAGAATTTAAAGATTTCTTATTATGCAAATTTCTATCAAAAAATATCCTGCAAAAAATTGGACACCTCAATTTATCAATTACAGGTATTTTATCAACAACTGTTTTAAATTATAAATACAATTTTATTACAAAAATTCATATACAGTCTTATTATAAGTGTAGAAAATAACGTAACAAAAAACATTCTTAAGCACAAACTTAACAGTGGACCTTATCACTCACAATTATTTACACGAACAGATATTGCTATTTAAGATGCAATATCACAATTTCATTCGATAAATTTTGGGATTTAGTTTCAAGAACAACAAATTTAGAAACAAATTACTTTTTCGTAATTGAGATTTTTTCATCCTGGATTGATTTCAATCTTACTCTTCTGGATTATAATGTTGCCCTGCTGCAGAGTCTTCTCCAGATCTAAAATGTTGTCCCGATCTAAAAACTTGTCCTGATTTAAAATGTTCTCCAAAATCTCCATTCGATGCATAATCTTGCCCCGATTTAAAATTTTGTCTTGCAAAATCTCCATTCGATGCAAAATCTTGCCCCGATTTAAAATGTTGTCTTGCAGAATCTCCATTCGATGCATAATCTTGCCCCGATTTAAAATTTTGTTCTCCAGAATCTTTATTTGATGCATGATCTTCTCCTAACATAAAATGTTGTAGAAAATCTTTGCCTGATGGGAAATCTCGCATCGATGCAAAGTCTTGGGTAGGTGCAGAATTGTGCCCGGATTGAAAACCTTTTTCTGTGGAAAAATCTCTGCCGTGCCTGAAGTCTTGCTGAGAGGCTTTAAATGTTGGTTGATTAGATTCACCCCCTTCACTAGAAGGATCACTGCCATGATTACTTGGCTTTTTATTGAAAGATCTAGATAAATAATTGTTATCGGTGCCTTCGTTGTGGTGATTATGCTCGTTGTAATTGCCATGGTATGTATCGCTAGATTGACGATATGGAACTGGATGAGGCACTGGGTAATAGACGGGCTTATTGATGGTCACGGGGTGTGGAACTGAGACTGGTTGGGGAATAGCAACTGGTTTGGACACGAAAACCGGAACTTGCTGATGAACTGGAACTGGATACGGTTTCTTAATTTCGACAGGTACATGCTCTGGAACTTTCACAATTTGTGGAACCGGAACAGCCACTGGATGATTTACCGGAACTGGTACAGGAATATGGTGTGGCACCTGAAAAACGATAAAAATATGTCAGAAAAAAGGGTGAAAAGCTTTTTTTTAAACTATAGGAAAAGTAATGCACTCTTTGTTTTAAAATACAAATATGTGCATCCAAGGGGGAAATAACTCCTAAAAATGAAGTTCAGGAGAAGTGGATTACCACGGATTATATCGGATTATCCTGGATTACCTCTGTATGTAGAATTACTCTGGATTACTTAAAATCACGACGGATTGCATAGGATTGCTCTGGATTATATAAAATTATGCTGGATTAATCTGGCGCTTAAACGTAGACTCATGTGAAATTTTCAACCAAGAAGGATTACTTCTTGACTTAATTGTTGGATTTCCAACAAAATATATGAATTTCCAACCAAAATAGTTGAAATTTTAACTAAAAAATATAGATTTTCAACCAAAAATGAAATCGTTATTCTTTCAGTTAATGAATTAATTTTCAACGAAATCAAAAACGAATTCTCAACAAATTAGTTACATTTTCGACCGTAGGGATACATTTTCACAATAAATGACGAATCTTCATCTAGAGTAATCACATTTTCAGTTAAAGAAAGATTTTCACCAAAAAACAATGATTTTCAACAAAATAGTTCGACTTTCTACCATAGAGATGAATTTTCAACTAAAATGAATAATCTTGAAAGAAAAGGCTTTTTAACGAAATTGTCAAATATTCTGCTAACTAAACTCATTTTAAATCAAAAGATATAAATTCGCAACCAAAAAAAAATTTGAAATGAAAAACAGTTGAAGTCGACCAAAAAGGACGAATTTTCAACAAAATAGTTCCATCCTCAACCAAAAAGAATGCTTCTCAAAATGGTTTATTTATTAATGATCAAATTTCCAAGCAAGAAAATTGATTTTCTATGCAAAAAGACGAATTGTTAAAAAAATACATGAGCTTTTCACTGAAAAAGACAAATTTTCACCACAAATTAAAGAATTAAATTTTCATTTGAAAAATTAATGTTTAACCTAAAAAACGAATTTTCAATAATATACATAGTTATATTGTCAATCGAAGAGATGAAGTCTCAACTATCATAATAAATCTTCAAGCAAAAAAATGAATTTGTAACAAAAGAGTTCAAATTTCAACCAAGTAGTTGAATTTTCAAACAGAAAGGTCAATTTTCAACCGAAAAGATTAATTTTCTAAGAAAAAACATGAAACTTTAACAGAAAACATAAATTTTCAACTAAAAAAGAGAAATTTTCAACCATCTAGTCGAATCATTGACTCAAAATGATAAATTTTAAACCATAAATGGAATAGTTGAATTTTCAATCGAAAGACTCAGTTTCAACAAGAAAAAAACAATTTTCAACCGACCGTTTTCAACTGAAATTAAGAATCCTCAACCAGAAAAATGATTTTTCAACAAAGTACTCCAACCAATAACCAAGTAGCGGAATTTTCGAATAAAAAAAAAATTCAACTAAAACTGGAATAGTTAAATTTTCAGTTGAAAGAATTAGTAGTCGAACAGAAAAAAAAAACGAATTTTTAACAGTATACTTGAATTTTCAACGAAAGAAATTAATTTTCAAATGAAAAAATACGAATTTCCAACAAAACAGTGAAATCTACAAGCAAAAAATGAGTTTTTAACAAAATTGTTGATATTTCTACAAAGTAGACTAATTAATTATCAAATAGTTGAATCATCAACAAAAGACATGAATATGTTCAATAAAATTCCGACTTCTCGAAAGGCGCCCCTATCCCTACCCTCCGCTACCGGAGGACACCAACGAGATTTTCGTAAAGCATTAAGTAAGAAAATTGTAAACAAATTTAAAATTAAAAAGGGTAGAAAATCTGCAGGCACTAGTCCTATTCTTCAAAACCATTTACTTAAGCAAGAAAAAAAAACTTTTTTTTGACAGAAATGAAATTAATTTTAGTAACAAAATTATTGATAGCACAATATACCAAATGAAAAAACGATAAATGTCCCAGTAATCGCGACGGCCCACTAGCCGAGAAACTTGGTTATGATTTGAATATATTGTTTAAAAAATATTTTAGAAGTAACATTTAATGATAAGAACCATTTATTCTTAAGATTTTATAATAGGAATTGAAATATATACATTTTTTTAGATCTTCTGTCCTAAGAATCTTAATTTTGTTTACAATTTTCTAACCAAAGGGTTTGATAAATAAAGTGAATAGTTTTTGTGCAATTATTTTACTTGAGTTGAAATTAAGTTATTATTTTTATGAGCGCGAAGCTTCCAATGGTATTTTTTGGCCTTCTTTGTTTTAATGTGATTCCACTTTCATATTTTTTAAATTTTAATACATTATTTTTTATATTCACGAAAAAGGTACGAGACGACTTCTTGCTATCGCATAATAAATCGGGATAGTTCCTGAAATCGATGTTTTCTAGTCTCGTCCCGCCCGAATGCATCTCTAGCCGGCAGTGATTACCAGATAGTTGTTTCCCCTTCGTATTTATCTCAACATTTTTGTTTATATTACAAATTTTATTACTAATGCAAAATTAGTTTAGGTATTAAATAATTTTCTAGGAAAACATTTCTCTACTAAAATTATTCGGTACCATTGAATAAAAAAAATTAATATCATAAACTGATTTTGCAGAATGTTATCAATTCTGTAACAAGATGTGATATAAGGAATGAAAATGAATTTCAAAAATACCTGGACAGGATACGGAGTCGGAACTTTTATAGCGATCGTCTTCGTAATCTTGATGATCTTGGTTGGCACCTCATGTAAATGAACTGACTGCGAGATGAGCTTTGGTTCAATGTGCAAGTGACCCAGACCGTGACCGTCAAATGAAAAGTGAGAGGCCTTTGCTACAGCCGCAGCCATTATCACTAAAATCTAAAAGTACAACTTGATGAAAAATATATATTTTTTACAATTTATTGAACAAAAATTATTTTTTTAAATAATGTCGACTATGCTAGGCATCAACCAATCACTCTAATATGGAAAAGAAGATTTGTTTACATTTATTGTATATTAAATTCTACATTGTACATTATAAGTAAAAGTTCAGTGGTGAATTCATTATTATTATGAATGATTCTTCAAATTTCAGAACAAAATTTTGCAGTAGAAAATATTCAATAAAAAAAAATCATCACCGTTTGGTTAAAGTTTCAGAGTTCTAAGACGGATGTTCATTTTTTATGGTATACCTATTTACTATTTGTATACTCATAGAGAATAATTTCCCTAAAGCAATTTCCATATCTATTTATTCGAATTGTAGCATAAAAAATGCAAGCGCAAATATAAATTTTTCGAATAAATACAATTTTACCCCAAAAGAAAAAAAATACAACTTTTTGATTTCGGATTATAAAACCATTACCCAAGGGATGTGGAAGAAAACTTAAAATGAAATTTTCGATATCTGGAATAGTATCAAAATTCACAAAACTTTCCCAAGTAGCCCCACGACCGTTTTGTTAAATTTGAAACTTTTCTGGAAATCGAAGCTTCAATTTTGAGTTTTCTCTTAAATCCCTTGGTTAATATGTTTTTGAATCTAAAGTCAAAAAATTGTTCAATTTTTGGGTTTGTATTAAAATTTACAGTCTACGTGTTTGGGATCGTTTACACGGGCAATTTTTGTCAAATTCTGTTCCTGCAATTCAAAATAATGTTCAAATTTTCACCTCTGTGATAATATGTTATGAAATACTTGATCAAAAAGTGGTAATTTTTTTTGTTTTTGAAGAAAACTGTCATTCGGCTGAAAAACTTGTTCTTGCGTTTGCATTATTTTTTTATGGAACAATTCATATAAATAAATATGGAATTGCTTTTTTAAATATTAGTTTTTTATTATTATACAAATAAGAAATAAAAATTGACTTCGGACGTCTGAAACATCAACCCAATCCTCCCGCTCCTCTCCATTTGGAGATATGATTTTTAGAAAGGTAACATGATTGAATACGCTGACTGATTTCATTTTCATTAAATATTTTTAGTTGCAAAATGTATTCTAACATTTGAACAACTATCAAGTTTATTGATTAATTTCTCCTCAATACTAATGATGTATATAAAACAAAATGTATAATTTGATATACTACAAATCTTCATTGTGTTTTCTACATTAGAGTGAATTATTGATACCTAGAGTATTCAAAGTTTGTTTTGAACAATTTTTTTATTTCATAACTTTGAGTGCATATCATACATAAGTGCAGAATAAATTTCAGTACGGCCAATTTATAATCATGTGTATGTATTTTACTATTATACTATTATAATTCATTATTATTTAACAAACAACTTTAAGGAATGCCATTATTAATTTCAAGATTTTACTCATTTTTTTATTCCTTTTGAAATTTTTTCCTCAAGTTTTTTTTTCACTATCTGCATTATTTACGAGGCTCTCCTGTACTTTACTTTGTTTTATCCTCTTTATTTTTATCCTACTGCTCTTCTTCTACGTTAATTTTGATATTCTATATTTCATTTTTATCATTTAATATATATATATATATTTATAAAAAGGAATTTTTGAATTCATTTATTTTATATTTGCAAACTGAACTCCTTGAAAAAGATTAGAGTTTCCACTCACGCCTGCCCTTTTTCCAGTACGACCCCTTCAACAAAACTGCTACCCCCAAGAATTTCCCTTTTCTTCTACCTTTAGGGATGAAAGGGCACTACTGGAAATGGGATATGGTATAATTTTCACAAAACTACACTTTTCACTACACTTTTTCCAATATGGTCACTTGTAAAAAGCATGCCCCTTGTTTAACTTTCGGGTTGGGTAAAACATGCATAGTGAATAGAGGGGCTCCTGAAAATGGGATAATTATCTGATCTTACTCAACCCTATCTTTTTTCCAGTAAAGCCTCCTTAAAAAACGTGCTACTTCATGCCAATATGTTAATTCCATATAATCTTAAAATGAAACATGGCGAAGAACAAAAAAAATTACAAAAGTCTTCCTGTTGCTGCGCGTTTTCGACTAATAGTAGAATCTTCAAAGTCTTCTAGCTAAATTATCATTGCTTTAGTACAACAAAATTGTTGAAAAAGTTGACTTATTTTTTGGTATCACATCAAGAAGGGAGTATTACTGATGAAAAAAAATTCTTTTAATTATTTATGCTTCGTTATTCTATTTTTTATTACACTATTAATAATATTCCTATTGAATATTACAAAAAATTTATTATGAACACACACGATTTGGACACCTTATATTAGTAGAAAGAGAAATAGAAATAAAATACTTAGCCGTGTTTTCTATTTTATTATTTGCAACTTTTTTTTTATGTTAAATGAAAGTATCTTTATCCTTTAAAAAATCGTTAACGCGGATTAACTCGATTTACGACATAGACATTCAGATAGGAGTTGATCTAAACTGTAAAATTTCCAGATTCTGAAATAACAAAGTTTGACTTGACATAAAAAGAAAATGTTAGGACATCATAAAATGATCAGTATTAAAACTCTTCCATTTTTTCCGGAACGTATTTCTTTGAATCACTCATGATTAATTTCGTAAAATTTCAACACAAAATATTATTTTTTGAATCTTAATTTAGATTTATCTATCAAATACAAAAAAAATAGGAGAACATTTCTGTAGCTCCTTTAAGAATCTTCAATTGAAAAACACATAAATACTAGAATATTGAAGGAATGAAATGTTTGATTTCCTAATAAAATATTAACTTCAGTAGAATAATAGCACCCTTTACTTCTCTGACTTTTTTCAATAAAAGTTTCTTTCCGAAATCTATAACACTTAATCGATCTAAGTAAAATATTTTTTTATTTTGACTTCGATCGCTTTTTAATTTACTCCAGAATGATGAATAAACAGGAAAAACTTACAAAATTGAACATCATTTCACTATAAATTGGAACAGGTAGTTATTTTCTGAGGGAAGAGCCTCACTGAAATTTGTAGAGCAGCCTGTTGCTTATATACGAAGACCTTCACCATCATTCAGGAGGAAAGCACTCTCTTTTCTACTATAGACACAATCGCCAATCTAGTCTGAATTTTTTTCAGCTTTAAATAAGTTCAACGAACTGTACTGATATCTTGATAAAATAGATGTACTGATCACTAATCATTTTATCAATCATGTATCGATATATATCCTAAAATCAAAATTCATTTTTGCAATTTAACTATACCAGGAAAAAAACACTCACGCACGCTACACGAGCAATTATTGTTTTTTGTTTTTTTTTTTAAATTAAAAATACCAATTTTCGACGAAAAATACTAATATAACCTATGATTGTTCAAATATTGTGAATATTATTTGAAATCTATTGATTTTTTATCAACAATATTAGATGACATACACTATTATAACATAACAAAAAATGTTCTAAGATGGTAAATCTTCTTTCGATTCCAATGTTTTTTGCTTAAGACCATCTATTTCCGGCAAAACATGTCAACTAAAACTAAAACTGTTTTAAAATTTAAAATCGTCTTAGAAATCTGTAGAGATTTCCGGTATAAAACGCCAACCAAAAATTGTGAAAAAGTTGTGAATTAAATGGCTTTGACTGGAAAATAATAGTCATCTGACAAATCCTGTGATTTGAAAAAAAATTAAAAATATCAGATTTTGACGGAAAAAACTAACATAAAATAACAAAAAATTATTCTCAATTGTAAAAATTCTTAAAACTTTATGATTTTTGTTTAAAATAACCGATTTCTGCTAAAAAATAATAACATTGCTCTAAATTGTTTCAAAATTGTCAATCTTTTTTTGAATATAATTTTCACATTCTCATCAGAGAAGGTATTAGATTTGTGTAAAATTTGACTCCACCCTCCCAGTTTTTGTCAAATGTTGACGTTTAAAAAACAAGTTTTTACGAATGTGTCTGTCTGTATGTATGTCTGTCTGCGAACACGATACTTTCAAATACCTATTAGATAGGTTTTTGGTACACTCTTTGAGTGTCAAAAACTGAAGGTCAAGTTCGTTAGCCAACTATTTTTTATGAGAATTCAAAAAGTGCTGCTTCCAGTATTCAGAAAGTCAACAATTTATCCTCACGACTTTTTTCGATGAAAAGAAAACGATCAAAGTTATAGCATTTGCCCGACAGGATTATCATAACAACTTTTTCAAGTCCGAAATGGGGTTGGAAAATCATGAGAGAGTGGAAAGTCTGCATGAGAGATTTTTTAGATGGCTCATGGGGGTGAGATAAAGCTGTCCAGATTATATGCTGAGGGAAGAAATAGGACGAGAAAAAATGATTGTCAGGCAATTGAAAAGAGTTTCAATCATGAAAAATAACATTAATGATGGAAAATAAAATGTTTGGACAAACGACACAAGCTATTAAAAGAAAATAAATAAGAAAGTGTGTTTCACTCAAAAAAGAGCTACAAATTTGTTATTAATCTCTTTTCAATAAGACGGGTGCGTAGTCTTTCTTTTAATCATAAAAAATAACATTGATGATAAAAAATTTAATTTTTGGACAAACGAGACAAGCTACGAAAAAAATATTGATAGACAAACATTATTCACCTAAAAAAGAGCTATTGATTATATTCATGAACAAGTGGCTAAGAGTGTCCCACTTTGACGAAGAAAGTGTGAATCTCGGGACAGTGACGTAAATAATACAAAAATTATGGTGTTTGAAGGAAAGGGTGAAAAAACAATGTGCAACATTGTCCTAAATGATGAGAGAATAGAACATTTTGATAAGTACGTATATCTTGGTAGCCTATTCACTAGTGACAGAAAGATAGATGGAGAGTTAGATAGGCGTATGAACAAGTGTAAGAAGGTTATCGGTAGAGCAGGGTCCATTATCAGAAGTAAGAATATATCAAGTGAAGTTAAAAGAAATATACATAATTCTATATTTATACCAACTGTGCTGTACAGTAGCAAGACCTGGACTTATCAAGAAAAGGATAAGAGTGAAATTAAGGCGATTAACATGAAATTCCTGTGCATGATATAGGCAAAACACTGATGGACAAAGTGAGTAATGAGATAATCTTGAAAGAATGTGGTGTAGAGGAGACACTAGTTGACATATGTGAAAGAAATTCGTTAGGATGGTTTGAGCATCTTGAGAAAATGAAAAATGAACGAGTAACGAAACAAGTGTATCAAGGTAAAGTAAATGACAGTGTGCCCTGAGGCAGACCGTGGAAAGAATGTGTAACTGAGGCCCTGATTCGAAGAGACATAAGAAGCCATAGAAACACAAGAGTTTGCATGAAAAAATGTATGGACGTGAAGGAAGCTAGAGAGGTATGCCAGGACAGAAGAGTGTGGCGACAAATAGTTTAAAAAAAGAGTGTCAGTAGAGTGAATGACGCATGAAACAAAAGAACTTGACTACTCATGGGCCCGAGTGGGGAGCTTCAAATGATGACTTTGTGAGGCTATTCACTTGGGGTGATCGCTAGAGAGATTGATCATCAATCTGGGTCGAAGCAGTTTTACGAAAAAAACGTGTTTTTTAAATAAATAACACAGGAATTCTAGATGAATCTAAAAATCTTTACCCGCTTCTCCACATTACTCCCTTCCTCACCGAGTTAGTTCATCAAAATACAAAGTTCTGACATTTTCTGTAATAGCATCCCACAACCATTTGGTGAGAAGCAAGGTATAATTGAGGAAGGTAAAGCCCACATTTGCCGAAAATCATTTTTTTGCATTTTTTTTAGAGCAGAACATGAAAAAAGTTAATTTGAAAATAATTAGGTACGAAAATACACTATTAAATGAAAAATTAGTGATTTTTACATTCTCATCATAATGAGAAGGTATTAGTTTTTAGTGAAAACAGACTATCGCCGATTTCTTTATGTCTCCACGTTTCGGGACCACAGAATCCGAAAAAACAAGTTTTACGATGGTGTCTCTCTGTCTGTCGTCGTTGTTGTAATTTGGTGATTGCGAATTCTCTTTTGTTACAGCTCTTTTCTTAAATTTCACGATTAAAACAAAAACTGCACGTCCTACCAAAAAGGGTTCAAAGAAAATTTGTAGATATAATTCAGGGGACTCATTTTGTTATCTAACATTTTATTGTATCTTGTGTTGTTTTTCCAAAACTTTTTTGTTATTTCATTGCTATTTTTACGATTAAAAGAAAAACTATGCGTCGTTTCAAAGAGTAATGTATAACAAATTTTCCGCTCTTTTTTGGTGAACACCCTTTGTCTTTTCATTTTTATTCCGTAACTTGTGTCGTTTTTTCAAAAATTTGATAAAAAAAATTTGTGATGTCATTCGTTACGATATAAACAAAAACTACGCCTCCTATCAAAAAGTAATTTATAGCAAATATATTGATCTGTTTTTGTGAATGATTTTTATTTTTTCAATTTTTTTCTTATCTTGCCTAGTTTGAGAGTAAACTGATTCATTTTTTATTTTTTATTACATTTTTCACGACTGAAACGAAAAATATGCGTCTTATCAAGAAAGTTGTCTCGAGGAAATTTGTTCATCTTCTCGAGGTGACAACAGTTAACGATTTCGTCCTTTCTTTTAAGGCCCTAAAACGAAAACAACGACAACGATGACAACCAGACACCGTAGCCAAATCCATCTTTCCTCAATCAGTGTGGCCAAAATATAAAGAGTTTATGAAATCTGCAAAACTAAATTTTCACATAAAACCAATACCATCTCATTGAGATAGGGATGTAAAAAAATACAATTTATGGAAAAACGACAGGAGATACGAAAAAATATTAATAAATATACGTTGTTCATCCAAGAAATATCTACAAATTTGTTGTTAATCATTTTTTGCTAGGACGCATGGTTTTTGTTTTATTCATAAAGAATATCATTGAAAATGAAAATTGAAAAATAAATTTTCGGAATATCGATAACTGATACGAATATGAACAAATTGACAAAAGTTGTTCACCAAAAAAAGGTCGACAAGTTGTTCACATCGAGAAGATGAACAAATTTTCTCGAGCCAACTTTTTTGATAAGACGAACATTTTTCGTTTTAATCGTGAAAAATGTTAATAAAAAAATCCATTTCGCAGTTAAACTATTCAACATAAGAGAAAAATTGAAGGAATAAAAATGATTCAAAAGAGAAGATCGACATATTTGTTATGAATTATTTTTTGATAGGACTCGTAGTTTTTGTTCGAATCGTAACAAATGACATTACACATTTTTCAAATTAAAATTATGAAAAACGACACAAGTTACGAAATGAAAATGAATGGACAAAAGTTGTTCGCCAAGGAAAGATTGAAAAATTGGTTATAAATTATTTTTCTACGCACGCGCAGTGCTTATTTTAATCCTGAAAAATAACATCAAAAATAAACAAATTGAATTTCTGGAAAAGCGACACAAGGTACAATGAAATGATTGATAACAAAATTGTTCGCTTGAATTAGATCTAAAAATTTGCTTTCGACCTTTTTTCGATTGGACGCTTACTTTTTAATTATAAGAACAAGACAATAAAAATATGTTTGTTCAAATATCAATGCAAATTATGATATTTAATAACATACATTTATTGAAATAAATCATTTGTCAGGGTAGCTGCGAATAAAGAATAAGTCCAAAAAGAAAACTGTCCGCTTCGGACAAACTTTAATCCAGTGCGAAACGTGATGAGAATGTGTGCGTTAAAGCCGAATGAGCTTCAACAAAAGAGAATTCACAATCAACAAATTACAGTTGGCTATGGTTTGAACGTTAATGATAAAAGGACTATGTAGAAATTTGGGGTTTTGAGATAGAAAAATTAGTGAAAATTCTACAAATTGTTATTATTTCTTGACAATATTTTGTATCTATAATCAGATTGTAATAAGTACTTCATGAAAGCAGAAATAAAAAAAAATTGTAAATAATTATCCTACCCTGTTTCAATTCTATAAATTTCTATGATACAATTTTCAAGGCTTAATTTAACGACCTATGGATATGACTACGAATAAGACAATAAAATATATTTTCACTATACATTCATATAACAAAAATGACTTCTGATACACATCACTCTTTCTCTCTTGAACTTTTTTGTTATTATAGAAAGGAGAAAGAGAAAAGAGTCACGTGAAAAGTTAATTTGCAACTATGTATTAAGTGTGGTGGTAATTCAATACTCAATGACTTTGTTCCGTATACTACTCTACTATAATTTCCTGAATCCAACATTGCTTAAAATGCTCAATTAATAATACCTACCTCAAGTAACTCGGAAATTAAAATGAATAATTAAATAATGAAATAGTTTTATAAAACGAGATACTACCTGAATTGAATATAATTCGGAATTAAGCCAGTATTGTATCCTTACAACGAAGAATAAATATCTTCTTCTTAATATAACTACATCGACACGCAATTTATTACCAAAAATAAATTGCAGATACTAACAGGCAACACATTGTTAATATTTCTTCTCTTTATTCATCAGGATATTTACGATAATTATTATAACAGTAATTATTACCAATTATATGCGAACAAATAAAAAGCACCTTGACATTGACCGAAGATAAACCGCCCGTAACCTTTCAAACCACAACAGAGTTTGTAATTATTATGTTCCCCTCAATGAAAAAGTGAAAGGCGTTGCCACTTGTGTAGGAACTCTCAAACCCGAAATGAATTAATACCTCATAATAATTGTACGATTAAATTCCGATCTTTGCATAACATTCATGCACATCATGTACCTGGATTACCATATTGAATATTGCAACGATTGTTTTTTTTTCTATTTGGAATAACTCTCCAGTCATTTTTCTGAAATAATCACTAACCTATCAAAAACATCTGCGACGGAAAAAGTCTGCCAAATACAGCTACACGAATTTGTAAAATCAAAGTTGGGCATGTATTTTGAGAAAAAATATTTATGATACAATGTATTAAGAAAAATTTTTCATAATGTCTAATATGGCCTTTTAAAATATATTTGACACATTTCTATAGCGTACTTTATAAAAAGAATTGTTAATTTATTTTATAATAAATATTTTTCCCCAAATTACTTGGCCAACTTTGATTTTCGTTTTGGAATAATTATTCAGTAATCTTCCCGGAATAATCATCAATTCACCAAAAACATCTGATATACAAAAAATCTGCTAAGTACAACTACATGAATTTGTAAAATCAAAGTTGGCCAAGTATTTTGAGAAAAAATATTTATGATAAAATATATTAAGAAACTTTTTTTATAATGTCTCATATGGCTTTTTGAAATGTATATTAAAAATGCCTATATAGTACTTTATGAAAAAAGTTTGTTAATTGTTATAATTGGAAGATTTTTTGCATCGCGGAAATTTTTAGTGGGATTTTTTTTTATTTATTTAAAAAATAAGATAGGTACTCTCTATCATTTGAAAAAAACAATTGAATTATTTGAATTGATCTATACCTTAATGCAATTTAATAGTATCATAGGGTAAGAGCACCAATTCTTGGCACCTTAGTCCAATTATTGGCATACCAAAAAACTGAATGAGTTTATATTATTTTGAATAAATATTGGATTGCTATGGATAATAAATATATGCATTATGAGTAAAAATAATAATATAATTAAATTAATTAAGGCAAAACATGCTCAAAAATGTATTATCTAAGAAAATAAAGAAGGGTGCAAATAATTGGAGGAGGGGAGGAGGGTACCAACTATTGATGCTCTTACCCTATTTTTCAATTGAAATTTTGATTGTATTTTCCAATTTCAATTTTAAATATTTTTTATAAACATATTTTGTTTTCTGTCTACTAAATTCCTGAAAAATCTCTGACAATTCCAGATTTTTTCAGGTATTTATATTTCTCAAGTTTTTTCAGGTGTAATTTTCTATGGTACGAAGCCATTAAAATATTTTGCATTTTTTAAAACAATGGACTCAGAATATGTATACAACTGCACGAATTCATCATTATTATTTTTTCCCGTTTCTAGGAATTCAATTAAATTACTTGATTTAGAAAGCTTTGAAAAATTACATTACAAATTACAATATATTCTTGAATATATTGAATATATTGAATATATTATATATTGAATATATTCACTACCGATTAATTGAATAATTAAATGATACTAAAAAAATCGAATCTTGCATTTGTATCTGGAGTCCATGAATTTGAATAATAATTTAAACAAATTTTTATTTTATCTTCTGATACTTAAATATCAGTGCATTTTGAGGTAAAATAATTGTATAGGTACTATATTTAATTCAATTTAAACCGCATCAAATTCCTAACTTTTCAAGTCAATATATTGCATTCTCTACTAGAAAGATAAATTTTCAAACAAATTGTTGAATTCACAACTAGAAAAATTAATTTTTAGCAAAAAAGACGATGTTCAAAATAAATAGTTAAACGGCCATCTGAAAAACATAAATTTTCAACCAAATAGTTGAATTTTGAACTAAAAAATCTGCTTGCTTTTGGTGCACATGCCTTTCAAAATCAAAGTTCAAAGCATCGACAACTGTAATTTGGTGATTCTGAATTCTCTTTTGTTAAAGCTCCTTCGGCTTGACACTCGATTTTGTCCAAAATGCGAACTTCTCTATATTCTGTTCAACACTATTATATCAAATGTCATATCTGCATCTCGGCCTGGGATTGCTTATTCAGATATTGCAAAATAAAGTACAAATTTTGTTTATCATGATTACTTTAATATTTGTACCTTATTTTGCATTAAATTTTATTCTCAGTCACCCTAAACAGTGTATCATTTCAATGAATTTATATTATTACAATTCAAACTATACATTGGTCTTGAAACAAACATATTTTTATTGCCTTGTTTTTATAATAAAAAAAAGTACGCATCCTATAAAAAACCTTTTTGTTATCATACAATTTATTGCAACTTGTGTCGTTTTTTCATAAATTCAATTTGTTTATTTTTAATGCTTTTTTTGTGATTGGAATCGCGAATACACATTCTAGCATAAAGTGGTTCTAGGAAAATTTGTAGATATAATTTAGGCGAAAAATTTTATAAAATAAATTGCTATTGTAGCTTGTCTCGTTTTTCCATCAAGTGAATTTTTTAATTTCAAATGTATTTTCATAAAAATTATGAGAAATAATGAATTGTACATCTTTCTATTTGAGTAACTTTTGTCTTTTTTTTTAATAATTTAATTTTTTTATTTTCAATGAACAAATATTGTCAAATTACTTTTTCCCGTATCTTGTGTCGTTTATCTGAAAATTCAATTTTTCTATTTTAAATGCTGTTTTTTAACGAAAGACACAAAAACTAGACGCCCTTTCAAAAAGTAATTTGTAACAAATTCCCAGACCTTTTTTGAGTACACAATTTTTGCCAAAGTATCTTCCTAAATATCTTGTATAATTTGACCGAAAAATGATATTTTTGATTCTTTTTTGTGCTGCCAAAATTTGTATTTTCGATTTTCCGGAAGAATTTGAAAAGTTGTAATAATCTTGTTCAAAATGCAACGTTTTTCTCCTTCACTCATGTTTTCATATCGTGCGTTGTTTGGCCTAAAATGTTCATTTTCGTTTGTCTTTTAGAATTTTTTAAACGCTATAATTCGATGATTTTTTTAATCGAAAACCGTCATGAAGGTTAATTGATTGTATTTTTAAGTGGCTCTGATAACTGTACAATTATTAAATCTTAAAAAAAGTGTTCTCAACCATTTTGAAAATGCTCTCACTTTTGAATTTTCATCCAAAATCGCTGGATAACGAACTTGACATTTTAGAACATTTGACAAAAACGAAGGGGTGTGGGGGCAAATTTCACACAAGTCTGATACCTTCTCTGGAGCGAGTGTAAAAAAATCAGTTTTCAACCAAAAATATAATAATTAAATTTACCGTTAAAAGAATTAATTTTCCACACAAAAAAAAATTTTAAACAAAGTAATGAGACAAGGACTCTTAGTAGCTTTTTTTGTACTTCACTGCGATTCGCTAACGCGAAACTTGATTATGTAGAACAAACAATGAAACTGTTCTGATTGCAAAAAGTAAATTATATCCTGTTGGAGAGAGGATAGAAAATAGAAAGATTCGGTAATAAGGACTATCACTTCCGTATATCCGTCAGACATGCCTCGATTTCCGGCTAGATAGAAGTTCAGAGAGAGCACGTAGCCATCTCAAAAGTACCATAAGAGGCGATTTATAATCAAGAGTGAGTGGTGAAAGGATAACTCTGATGAAAGGATTTACTTTAGAAGGGGCGGTACTTGCAAATGTAATTCTAATCAGTGCAACAACATCAGCTGAAATTATTGACTCATTGAGTCCAAAATCTTTCAGAGAGTTGCTCACAAGTTTGAAGAAAATTACACGAAAACTGATTCCTATATGATTTGAGTGTTTTTTCTTTTATATCTAGACTCGTGATTTAGTTAATGAACACCGTTATAATTGTTATTCAATAGGAACATATAGAACTATCAAAATTTTAAATTTCATAAGCTCATCACTTTCCAAATCGGGATATAACCGTTCCAACATTTACCCAAGTTCCATTTCTTTGATTGAACTTTCCGGAGATTTCAATGCCGAGTGGCACATGTAAAATCTCTTTCCAAAATTAATAACTATCCTTTAAAATCTTCAACATTATTAATGAAACTTGGAGTAGCATTGTAGAAAGCTTCTTTGTTGCTTCTTGTTATTTTATTATTGTTAAACCATTAAATCCCCTTCGACGAAAGCGTAATTCACTCAGTTCAAACCTGGACATATTGCCGGGGAACAAGGAATTTGTATGAGGAAAGTGAGAAAAGGAAGTGTAGAAGAAGCGAAGAGCTTTAAAAAGTCATCATTTGTCATAGATCACACAAAAAATCACAATCTTACTGATAATCATATAGTAAGATCAATACTCTTTACTCTATTCATACTTCATATCCACTAAGATTATTATCCAAGATATTTTTTCAGGCATCTGTCACTCCAATGATACTCTTTATTACGTATTTCCTATAAACTATTGTTTTCCACACTTTCCTGTCCTGGCATACAACTTTAGCTTCCTTCACGTCCATGCATTTCCTCATGCAAGCTCTTGTGTTTCTATGGCTTTTTGAATCTTGTCGCCTCAGAGACTTATTCACACATTCCCAACATCTTTCTTCGGTCTGCCTCTGGGTACGCTACCACTCACTTTACCTAAATATCCTTGTTTCGTTGTCGTTTTCCTTTCATATTCTCAACGTGCCCATACCATCTCAAGAAATTTCTTTCACTCTTGTCAAACAGCGTTTCTTCTACACCATATTCTTGGAGAATCCTCTCATTACTGACTTTGTTCTTTAGCGTTTTACCGCATACATTCCACAGGAATTACATGCCAACCAAGTTAACTTTACTCTTACCTTTTCTTGGTAGATTCAGGTCTCGCCACCGTATAACACAGTAGGTGCAAGCGCATAATTATATATTGCAATTTGTTATTTGGTTTTATATAATTATGAATCCAAGAATTTTTTATTACTCATTCTACACAAAATAATATCAGAAATGTCCGTTTGAGCACATGGAATTATTTAAGGCTTCTCGTTCGATCACAGATGTTAAGTATCACTTGACTCGGTTATACTTGGATGGGCACCGTACGACCTGATTTATTCGCCATATTTATTGATTCAAGATATATGAGGCTTATGAAATAGACAATATGTGATCTGGAATACCTAAGATTACGATTGGATTTGAAAAATCTGTTACATAAAAAAAATAGTTAAAGTAGGCACCACACCCCTACGAAAAAGGGCTTCGTAAACTATTGAGATGTAATTATGTGAGGGTTAATAGAATCTTAATGAAATCTAAGTCGTTCAAACCTCCTCCTCCCATACTAACAACAAAAATGGTTTCTGTAAATAAGTAATGATTAATTCTTGAAACAAGTCTAATTTCCTAAAACAAATAAGGTTTTATCATGTAATGAAGCTGTTAAATAAATCGGCTTTTCGAGAAAAAATTATTCTTCATACAAATTTAATTAGTGTCAATAATTTTTATTACTTGAAAATGCTTGCAATTATCATATTACACCAGCAATGATAGAATTCTTTGTTAGAACTTCCTCTATAGGACTATAACTTTCTCGTCACATTCCTTCAAACCAACAGAAGTTATTCCAAAAACACCAAACAGTGATTTTTTCCCCATAAATTTTACATTGGAAATTTTGAGTGCCCAGTGGCACCTGATGGAATCAGAATTTTGGTAACACAAAAAATTTGCATTTTTGGGATTCGGAACCGAACTGGAGGGATCGATGCCCTCTATGAAAAGTGCTTTTGAATCGACCTAATGTGTTTGCTTGTCCGAATTCTTACGGGTTTGGATCCTAGAGTTTAAGCTTCTAAGACATTTTTTATGAAAATATAAGAATTAATTAACTTATAGAAAGAAATTAGATCTAGGAAAATCATTGAAAAACATAAGAAAATGAATTTTTCTTGATTCTTTTATTCCATTGTTACAATAATTCACATAATTTGGAAGCCGACTTTTCTTTTTCAGGGTAGTTTACAAGGGTAAAAAAACGTTGAACTCCTTCTATTTTGTATTTTATTCGAATAAATTTTTCGTCATTAAATAATGGTTCTAAATAATCGAAGCTCAAACTAGATATTATACTAAAGTGAATAAGCTTTAAAAAAATACTTTTAATAGATCCATTAGGGTTTGCGAAAAATTCAAAATTTTGAAAATCGAAAATGTACTTATGTGAAAAAGTAGCATACTAGGACCCTGAAAAAGTATTATTAATTTAGATTCGATCGATAAGTGCCTTGACTTTGTGGGTTAACATAATATGCTTGAAAAAATGCTAATTTTCGTGCTCTTGGTATTTTCATGAATGACAACTTTTTCATTTCTGAAAGCCTCAAACAATTCCCCGAATTTTCACAGATTTTTTTTCGCAGACCCATCAGAGAGTATTAATGTTTAGTTGACCCCTGTTTTCACAAAATATTTTTAGAACCTACAGAAATGTAAAGAGAATTGTGCCAGGTAACTAGAACTTTTGGGCTGGTTAAAATACGGTAAATAACAATTTGATCAGTCTAGAAAATCATAAGTGTGAATATATTGGATTTAAAAAAAAAAAAAAAAAAATATTATATTTTGGGTCAATTGAAAAAGAATAATTCACAAAAAATGAAAGATAAGTTGGTAACAAATTCATATTTACACTTATGATTGTCTAGACTAATCAATTTTTTTTCTAGAGTATTTTTACCTGTAATAACGTTCTGGATACCTGAAAAAAATCCCTGTAAATTGATGTAGGTTTTAAAATTATTTTTTGAAAATAGGGTTCTACTGAACATTGATAATCTCTGATGGGACCGCAAATAAAATTCTGTAAATATTTAGGAAGTCGTTCAAGCCCTCCAGAAATGTAAAAAAAATTTCATTCACGAAAATATGAAACTCAGATGAGAATTTTTTTTTTAATATTTAGTGAATTAACAAAAGCCAATGTGTTTATCGATCGAATCCAACTTATTTATACTTTTTTCAGGTACTAATACGCTACTTTTCTACATAGTTGCATTTATGATTTCCAAGGTTTTTTTTTAAACCACCCTAATATCCATGCCCACCTAATTTTTTTTTCTCAATCCATTAGCCAATCAATCCATAACCCATAACAAAACTTGAATCAATTTACCAGAAAGACAATGAAGGTAACTTTTCTCTAAAGAGGATAACAATCAAAAATGAAGAAATAAAAATAAACGAGACTCGCTGAACAATTACCCAGCATTTCTCTGAATCTGTTTGATTTATTGAACATCGGATTCGAAGTTACATCATGATCATTTAAATCGATCAGATATTGGCGAGGATCGGTACATTACGTTTGCGATCTGAATGAAATATGTATGCCGAGAGAGAGAGAAATCGTCGAACTTATCGCTTCAGGGTCACATACAGTATGAAATCAATGCAATTAGAGTTTAATAACTCAATTAACCAGAACTGAAGCTGAATCGGATAGCATCGAGAACAGATCGGAATTCTCGATCTTCCTTCTCTTGCCCTCTGAAGGCGGAGCCGGGGGCAGTAGGGTGAATCGACTAACCCGATTTTATAAAACTCGAAACGTAATATAGTGCGGAAAAGTTGCCTTTTAGGAGGACAAATCAACGAGAAAAAAATTTTGAAATCGATCAAGTAGGGTGGAGTGAAAATGCTCAAATTGATTGAATTATTTGAGCTGAGAAAAAAAAATTGTGGGTCGGCATCCGACAAAAATAAAGAAAATAGTTTCGCAATACGTTAAGCTTGCACTTTTAGGTTAGAATATCTCAAAAACTTGAAGTATAGAAAAAATTTGGATAACGGATTCGGTTTTAGGATACCAAAATCCTTCGGAGTCACATAGTCCGGTCTTTGGGTATAAAACGGTGCCATCTTTGTCTAATACTTGATACAGGTTATATAAGTAAAGCCACAATATTTCCTTTGATAAGTGTTTTTTTACGTGAAAGCCCAAAGCGACGAAATAAATAAAGAAACCATTTTAAACTTCCATTCTTCCAAATCATAGAATGAGAAAGTAATGATTTCAAAGCGATGAAAATCGGAGGTTTCTGAACTTTAAAGTTGCATTAGAATTTATTTGTATTTTATTCAAATTCATTCACATTTATATATTTATTCGTGAATAATTTACTTTTCTTTGCTGCAGTGAAGAAATGTTTCAGAGTAATACATTTTTTTGCCAAAATGATTACTCATAGTAGGAAGTGAGGTCTCGTATTATTGTCTTCAATTTCTTGTTTTTGTTCCAATTTTCCAGAAGGGTAGAAAAGTAGATTGAAAACCCCGATTTTTTCAGTTTTAGAACGTAATAATGAGAAAAAGTTGAAAAGAAAGCGAGGCCAAAAAACATTTTGAAATCGGTCAATATCTTCAGCTCCTGCGTGGCTATCAAAGTTTACATTTTTTACCGATTTTCTGTGACCCAAAAATTATGAAAAATTTCTGTAAGTACAATTTTTGTGAGTGGAAAGTAATATAAAATTCGAAATTCAAGAGAAGAACCTATTGAAGTTAGGATTATTTGAAGCGCCCAAAAAATGTTACTTTGGATTTGATTAACTGTACATCGTTTAATACTTATTTTTATCTTCCATTCACTTTTTTTATCATCCCAAACCGATTTTTTTTCTCCGAGATATCGCACATTTCAGTTCCACAATGAATTGAGGAACAATGCAAGGCGAAGAGAAACTGAAATGGTTAGTGTGTCATATCTGAGAGAAAAAAATCGGTTCGGGATGATCAAAGAAGAAAATTGAAGATAAAAATGTGTAATAAATGATGGCGTCAACAGTTTTTGGAAAAAAAATTGCTTATCGTGTTATATGGCCTCAAATATGGCTAAAAATAGCCACTTATGCACTTTGAGGTTAGAACATTTCAAACACCTTACGTACAGTAAAAATTTGGATAGCGGATTCGGTTTTAGGATACCAAATTCCTTTGGAGTGACAAAGTAAATTCCAACTTTTTTCAAAAATATAATTACAAATACAAAATTTGTTTCATGGTCTGCAAGGTGCGTGAAACGCTTAAAAATGCAAAAATCTTAATTTTCTCCTGATTTTTATGACGAACAATTTTTTTTTATGTGTTATCAATATTATTGCATGTTTCTTTGGTTCAAACTGGAAAAATTGTAAGTCCAACACATTGAGCTTGTTTAAAAAAATGTATAGTTAACTAAATCCAAACTTCAATTTTTTTGGGCGCTTCAAAAACCCCAACTTCAACCAATTCTCTTCTTGAATTTTGTTTTTCATATCACTCTCCACTCACAAAAATTGTAGTTACAGAAAATTCTTCATAATTTTTGGTACATAGAAAATCGGTCAAAAATTTAAACTTCGAAAGCAATACACGAGCTGAAGATATTGACGAACTTCAAAATGTTTTTTGACCCCGATTTCTCTTCAACTTTTCCTCACTATTACTTTCTGAGTTCGAAAAATTCGGGGTTTACAACCTACTCTAGGGCCCCCTCTCTGGAAAATTGGAACAAAAACAAGAAATTTAAGAGAATAATACGAGACCTCTCTTCCTACTATTAGTACTCACTTTGGCAAAAAAAAAATGTATTACTTGAAAACATTTCTTCACTGCAGTAAAGAAAAGTAAATTATTTAAGAGTAAATTTTAGATGTGAAAAAATTTGAAAAGTATATAAATAAATTCCAAATCAACTTTCAAATTCAGAAGCCTCCGATTTTCATATATCGCTTTGAAGTTATATCACTTTCTCGTTCTATAATTCGGATGAATGGAAGTTTAAAATTCTTTTTTTATTTATTTCTTCGTTTAGGGCTTCGCGTGAAGAAATCATTTTTCGAAGAAACTATTGTGGCTTTTTTTTAACTTGTATCAAATATTAGTGATGTATCAAAACCGATTCTTAGGACATCTATACACAAAGTTACTTAATTTTCTTTCTGCCTTTCGATAAAATTTTCGCTGATGGCATACAGAAATTCCTCTCAGACTATATAGGCGATTTTATGAAAGATTTTAATGTTGGTTTTCGAAATACGATAGAATTGAAATTTGGAATGATTTGATCATTGTTATCAGTTTCCATGAATGCACTAGGATGTACTTTATAACGTGGGAAAGCTATTCGACCTATACTATTGATTTTTTACACTGTTTTTTCGCACCTAACTTATTTGTTACTCAAAGTACATTATTATGCAGGTTTAAAACTAATTTGGGCAGATGTTAAACCAAAAAAATGTGGAATTTTGTCGTGAAAAAATGGACATTTCAAAACACTTTTTTGATTTTTTTGTCTGATTGATGCGGCTTTGAACCTCTTCAACCATCGCATTCAATAAAAGGCTTCGGATTTTTTATTTTTTATTCTTATGGTTATATAATGCACAGAATTTTTCAATGCTATCAACTTTGGGACATGGTTTTGCTCTATCAACCTTACGAATTCTATGTATGTATTTTTTCAAAAGAAATTATTTCACCTAAGGTCTTTTTTTTTGTTATATAGGCTTCGGCGCTGTTATTTCAAGCTCCACCCATATAGGAAGATTCAACCAATTTTGAGATTCTGGAAACGTAATGTATTTTTAAAATACGATAGAAACTATTTTTTTATGATTATGATCGATTATGGAAATACCTATCATTTCAAAGTAGTTATAATTACAGAGGCTTCGGATTTGTTACCAGACCAAGGGACAGAGATTTAAAGATTGTTCTTTCAGAATCTATAATCTCCAGTATTAGAATTTGAACTGTATCATTTATATAATAAAGAAGTGCCTGGAGGAAATATACACATGAGAAAAGCTTGAAACTTACTACTTTAGTACAAAAAAGGTATGCCTACCCAGACGGAAAAATTATACATAGTCAGAAATATTACATATAATTTTCATTTGTTTTATAAATTTGTTGTAGAAAGCAAATGAAAATCATACATAATTCCTTCCGCAGGTATAAACTATGTATAGTTTTTCCGCCTGGGTAACTGTAGTTTTTTAAAATTTATGTCTATGGAATAAGAAAGTGAGTCACCATATGTGCTGTAAATCCTTTAAAAGGTCAAAATTGGTCTAGTCCATATAAAAAGGCGAGCATATTCCTAAAGGGGCCGTGCATAAATAACGTAAAGTTTTTTCCTAAAATTTTGAATGACTTACCCCCTGTGTAGGTCTGAAAGATCATGACACATGACACAAAATGTGATTTTCTATAAGGATCTCTTAAGCCGTTAGAAATACGTAAAGATAAACAACATTTTTTGTATCGCCATCAAATAAGTATAATACACATGTAAAAAAAATATACAAAAATGCTTGATCGTTAACAAAGACTAGCTTTTTTGACAGTGAAAATGACCCTTTTTCTCAGGGCAGCTATATATACTCGAATTTACGAACCGTTCGTCTTGGAGTCATAAAAATTTGACTCGGGGTATAAATATATGTCTCTGAAACATAAATTGACGCCTGGCTCCGTTTCAAAAATGATACATGCTGAAGTCGAACTCTTCGACTTCAGGATGTCTTCACTGGGAGCAATTGAAGTCGAAACTAAGTCGAAGAATTTTTACTCAGGATAGTGTTGAATTCTCAAGCTAGAAAGACGAATTCTTTGCGAAGCAGTTGATTTTTTTACAAAATAGTTAGATTGTGACCCAAGGAATGTATTTTTTATTTGAAAATAAAAATTTTCAACGGAATACATACATTTATGACCAAAAAGTTGAATTTTCGACCAAAAATATTAATTTTCTACCAAAAGAGACGAATTTCCAACAAATTACATGAATTTTCAACTTTATGATAGAATTTTTAAACTGAAAGAGATGAATTTTGTACCTCAATTATTTTTAATTGAGTTTTTTGTTAATTGTCAATAAAAAACGAATTTTCTACCAAATAGTTTAACTTTATACCAAACTGTTGAATTTTCTACCAAATTGTTAAATTTACTACAAAACAGTTGAATTTTGAACAAAACAGTTTATTTTCAACCTAAAAGTGAAATTTTCTACCAAATGGGTAAATTTCCTATCAAATAATTAATTTGCAACCAACCAGTCAGATTGAGAACACAAAAAATTGATTTTCTACCGAAAAATAATAGATCAATTTTCCACCAAAAGGATTAATTTTCTATCAAAAGGAACTAATTTTCAACAAAAAATATGAATTTTCAACTAAAATTCTGATTTTCAAATAAAAAAGATAAATTTTCTACCAAAAATGGAATAGTTCAATTTTCAGTTAAACAAACAAATTTTAAAATGAGTAGTTGAATTTGCAGCCAGTAAAGTGCATTTTTAACCGGAAATGTTGAATCTTTAACTGAGAAAATGAATGTTCAATGAAGTATTTTAACGTTTGAACAAATTCTCGAATTTTTGAGCCAAAAATACGAATTTTCTACAAAATAGTTGAATTTTCAACCCCAAAAATATGAATTTTTAACGACAAAAGATAAATTTCCTTCAAAATTATTTCCATCCAAATAAAACAATTTTGAACAAAAAGGGTGAATTTCTAGTCAAGAATGTTGTCGTAGTTTTTTCAACTGGAAATAATGAACATTCAACAAACAATAGTTGAATATTCTTTTTGGGTTCTATTAATTCAGTTATGCATGGAAAAACGATAAAAAGGGGAAAGACTGTGAAGTCTAAGATAAATAAATAGGAATTTGGAGATTATATAGGCTAAAGAATAATATTTTAAATAAAGATTGGAGTTTATTTCCAATACTTTCAACATATTAGGCTACAAAATTGAAAATTTTGTTTAGAAAATAAACTTAATTTTCCATAACACACTATTTGATTTCGGATTACAAACTTATAAATTCGGTCTACACAAAGTGTGTCTGACTCTGCAACATTTAAGGCCCTGAAGAAATTATTGAATTGTACATACGTTTGTAAAAGTAATACTTATTGTTAATCCATGACTGCACACCCGTGTACTCGGGTTACCACCATGGTATATTTTTTAATTCATGTAGAGTAAAAATTAAAATTTCGCTTATGGCCTCTGAAACTTCATTATTAAGCTCAATTCTAAGTAAATTGTGTAATTAGAATTAGCTTAGGAATTTTATTTTGCGAAAATAATCGACTTCAAAGTATACACCCTGGCGGACCGGCCGAACGCAAACATTACGCTACAGCGTAACGGTAAAGTAATGGTAAAGTAATGGTAAAGTAATATGGCATTATAATTGATAAAAGAAACAAAATTAATATGTAAACTGTTGCAATTATAATACAGCGTTAAAATTTACGTTAAATGGTCATGCCGTCATTGCAACAACTTGCTTTCTCATCGTTAACCCGTTGTGGTCATATGGGGTCCAGCTGACCCCAGGCGAAGTTTGAGGTCTAATATCTAAAATTTGTCTGCCCAAAATCAAATCTGTGGCGCGATCTGTTATTGATATAAAATATCAATATAATCTTCAGAACGTAAGTATTTGTGCGCGTGTTGGATTTTTTTTTCCTTTCTTCTCTGAGTACGATTTTTTAACGTTTATATACGGAGAGAAAAATCAGCGTTTGAAACAACGAAAGGGCATCGTAATCCAAAACGTCGACTCATCGTCGTTTGAGACGACGAATATCTTCGTTTCATCCTACGAATCGCTTCGTCGTTTGAAACGACATGGATCGTCGTTTGTAACTACGGAACTCTTGCATTGTAACACGCGCAAGCGTGCTGATATGGGCGGGGCTTATTTTTGGTTGCAGCGCGATCATCGCTTCAAGCCACGATCCACGTCGTTTCAAACGACGAGAGTCGTGGTTTCAAACGACGATTCCGTTATTTCAATCTACAGTTCTCGTCGTTTTGAACGACGATCAAGACACGTAGTTTCAATCGACGAATAAGCGTCGTTTCAAACGCTGATTTTTCTTTCCGTGTAGAGATGCCGTACAATCCTTGAAGTCGGCCAATAACAAAGTTCCTCGTTGAAAACGACAAGGAGGAGGAATCTTTTGATGGCGCAGGCTCTGAAACCGAAGATCACGCTTCAGAAGAGTCAGAGCATTCAGATTTTGGAGATGAAGCTGAAGAATACGCCGCAGAATCTGATGAAGAAATGGCGGACGAGCTCGAGAGTGCGTCGTTACGTACATGTGTTTAGAGTGCGTTGGTTAAGCTTAATAATTTTTGTATAATATTTGTATTTCTTTCTTTTCTTTTGTATTTTTCTACTATATTTATCGATAAAATGAATAAATGTAAAAAAAAAGAAATTTTTTCTAGTGTTATATTCCATGTTAACGCTCACCTCTAATTTTACAAATTTCACCAAAACTGCTCACTTCAATCATCAAAATAAATATGGTTTTTTCGATGGATCATTATAAAATATTTTTTTCCTAAAATTATACTATCTTGCAAGTACAAACCCAAAATATTTTCACTTTATCTAAAAAATTTGATTTTTTATGAATTTTGATGCGAAAAAAGTTAAAATTTTGAAAAAAAATTTCTGTGTATTTTTCATTATAAATATTTTTTTTAATAAGCAAAGAAACCTGTTGGATCTTAAAAAAGAGACTTTAAAACTAAGTTCGGTAGAAATTTTAAGTCGATATATTAAATAGAAGGAGGATGACAACGGTTTTTCCACGTGGGGTCCACCTGACCCCTCATGACCAACACGTTATTATTCGGAGGTGTGACCACAACGGGTTAAACAATAAAAAAACAAAGTGGCTGTCATTCAAGTCAGGCCCCTGCAGACTGGCAACCCACTTGAAGCCCCGTTAACGGGTTGCCAATATGCAGGGGCTGGACTGCAATGACAGTCACTATGTTTTTTTATTTTTTAACGCTGCAAAAGCAACTTGTTGCAATTACGGCATGGCCATTTAACGTAAATTTCAACGTTTTATTATAATTGCAACAGTTTACATATTAATTTTGTTTCTTTTATCAATTATTATGCCATATTACTTTACCATTACTTTACCATTACTTTACCATTACGCTGTAGCGTAATGTTTGCGTTCGGCCGGTCCGCCAGGGCATACGTCACGGACCTGCAGAATGGGTATACCCACCATAAAAAATTCAACTTTGAATGGATTATTAATTTCTTATCAAGTTATTTTATTCGTGTAAGTAAAATATGTTGAGTAATAATATAATCAATAATAATTTTATTAATTATTAATTAATAATAAATTTCTTGTCACATCCTGTATGCGGCAACCCGACGTGCAATAGAGTGCATCGGGTTGCAGCGTAACCGTTCTATTCGCGAAGTCCGCTGGGTTTTGGTGTTTTGCGTGTTTTAAAGTGTTTTGAGCCTTTTGCACACACTTTTGATATTTGTTTATTCCAATAAGCGGCAGGGAAATCATTTTAATTGCATCATTATTTGGAAAATGAAAAAAAAGGAAGGTAAGAACCCGGGTATCCCGGGAGTGTAATAACAAGGTGGATAAAGTTGGGTTTGCGCACAAGGGTTATAATAACACATTATTTTTTCGAAAACTAATTTCAATATGTCTTCACGAATATATAATAACCAGAGTTCATATTTCATATGTATGTTCGTTCCATGTAGGGTTACCAGATGGTCCGAGTGAAAAGAGCGGACACTACAATCCCCCCCCCTATAAAAAATGAAATGAAGAAATTTTTTTTCAACATTTGAAATAATAAAAAAATGAAAATAAATTTGAAATTTTTTTTTTTAAAGAGCGTAACTTATTTCGTGATTCTCGAACCATATTATACTCTACCTGGAGTTTGGACGGAATTCAAAACAAAATAAAAAATATATTCGTACATTTTCATTTCATTCATATAGGCCACATCCATACTGAAAAGATGAAAATATTTAAAACCTTATAGTTCATCGGTCTGATCGAGAAAAGAGCGAACATTTCACATAAAAAGCGGACAAGCGAACACGGGACAAAAAAAAGCGGACATGTCCGCTGAAAAGCGGACGTCTGGTAACCCTAGTTCCATGAGTTTATAAAATCTTAGGAAGATTTTGGGGGGTCGGAGTAAATCTCACGATATCTTACACGGAGGGGGAAGGGTGAGAATGTTATGAAAATTCCTTAAATAATTTCTGGAAGACTCCTTATTTGTTTATTAATTTATTATTTACATTTTGCAACGTGAGGCAACATATAAAAATCGCGCTAACCACCGATGCTGAAAAAATCGGAAAGATTCTGAAAGGAAATTTCTGATAGACTCTGAAACAGTCGAAAAAATTTTTTTTCAGATTTTATCAGAACCTTCCCGAAATCTGCATCCAAATTTTTCAGTTTCCTTCCGAAAATTTGTCCCAATATCAGATCTTAGCAGAAATGTCCCATATGATTTTCAGATTTTATCAAAAAAGTTGCAAAAATATTTTCATCAGATATTAATAATAATTTGTGTAGAAATTATTGAGGTAAGTTTTTGGCTTTTAGGGGCAGGTGAATTGAAACGAATTAAGTTTCTTAAAACGTTTCGTCCCACAATGGTGGCCCTCATCAGTAAATTGTATTAAATGTGTGAAAAGTACATGATATCTTGTAGGTACGCAGTTCGACAATTCGAACTGTTCTTCAGTCGTTAAAATCCCAGTTGTAAAATTATAAAAATTATTTAATTCAAAATTTTTATTTAATTCCATTAAAAACTATTGCTAAATGTTGCAGTATTATTAAAACATGATTTCATTTTAACAAAGTACAATTGATGAAAAAATAATGGCAATGTAGTAGAAATATATAATTGAAAGAAAAAAGTTAAACAACCACCGCAGGGTACCACTAAGAGCAACTGCCATTTAAGAAAAATGTCAATGGCCCCCAGTAGAACCGCGGTAAAATACACCTATGGCCACGTCTCACATCCGTGAGATGGGTGGTCACAGGGCACGACGAAATCACAACGACAGGCCGGCGAAACCCTCGTGTGTCTTAAGGACACGAAGCGACCCAAGGATGACAGCTTTCTGCATCCATCTCGCAAGTGCCTTGGCATATTGTTGGCACGCGGTTATGGCTTTAAGGTTACGATCCAGTGATAATTTCGCACCTCCGAGAGCACCTATCACAAGGACAATTACTCGTACCGAATATTTTGGGTACAGTCGTTGCAGCTCTCTTTTAAGGTCTTGATACCTCTTCTCTTTTTCTTTCTCCTTTGTAGTAATGTTGTATTCGGACGGAGCCGAGAATTCGATCACGGATATAGTTCGTTTCTCGAAGTCTTGGAGAACAATGCCAGGCCTCGAGTGCGCAACGGAGACTGCTGCCCGAAAATCGTAGTTCCAAAAAATCTGGCACTTCTCGTTTCGGACAATTGACTCTATATCCCTCGGAGCGTTCGGCAGGGCGGGGTCGCGACCAACACCGTAAGAGCGACAAAGGTGGTAATAAAGTACTCTTAGAGCCGCATTATGTCTATAGATATACGTTGTTCCTGCGTGGGTCGGACACCCCGATAGTATGTGTTCTAGGTACTCAGCGTGTGCATGAAACGCTCTGCAACTATCGGTGGGAACTTCTCGACATAAAATGCGGGCGCGATATGTTAAGGTGGAGATTACACCGTCCTGGCATGCGAAAATAAAGCCCTCTGTACCTGAATTGAGCCCTGATAATTTGAGGAAAGCAAAAGTTTGCTCCTTCGACAAGGACTGTTTTTCTACATTTCTGTGAAAGTTTCCGTGCATATGCTTGTCGAGTAGCTCTTGGTGAAATTTTCCAACCTCTGCTTTCTTTACTTCGGCTTTTAGACGTAAAGCATCTAGATGGAGTAATGCACTTTCTTCACTTCTGATGTTGAAATTCAGGCCAAGGGTCTCGGCAGCTTGCTCCGCGGCTTTGTAGAGGAACGCTCCTTCGCCAATCATCTCGTGGTTTCTGACCATCTTTAGGAGAGGATCTCTGCCATTCGCAGCGATGTAAGCTGTACTCAAAACCATTCGATTATGAAGACACTGGAGATTCAGAAGTCCGCGTCCGCCTTGACGGCGTGAAATGTATAATCGCGGAACTGACGAATTGATATGCAAGCTTTTGTGCATACGCATGATCTTACGCGTGGTGACATCAAGGGCCCTAAGCTCGTTCTTCGTCCATTGAACCACCCCAAACGAGTAGAGTAGAACCGGGACGGCAAGCATGTTAGTCGCAGATACCTTCTTCAACGCCGACAGATTGGAAGACCAAATCTGTCGAAGAAGATGCTTGTATCTGCTTCGGAGAGACTCCTTCACTGATGTTACGTCCTGAATGCGGATTTGAAGCACGCCTAGGTATGTATAGGTCTCTGCAGTGTAAAGATGTCTAATAACACTTATATCCACAAGCTCAGGGTCCTTGGGAACGCCAGTTATCTTTCCTTTTTCCAAATGAATTATGACACACTTGTCCAAACCAAAGACCATCCCAATCTCTCCTGTGTAGTTCTTGACGATATTTATAGCAGTTTGAAGTTTGCTTTTACCAGCGGCATAGATCTTTAGGTCATCCATATAAAATACATGAGTGACCTTATGCTCACGCTGATTAATGTCGCCACAGAGGTATCCAGGAGAAGTTCGTAGTGCGAGAGATAGAGGCCCTCCAGGGTGGCCACCGAACCGGGAGAACCGGGAGAACCGGGAGAACCGGGAGAAAGCCGGGAGAAACTTGCACCGGGAGAAAACCGGGAAGAAGCCGGGAGGGAATTATTAGATCGGGAGATTTCCCGCATTTCATAAGTCACGCGTTTCGTAGCGCTGTGTGTTCGAACATCCAATCGCGAAATCGCGTAATTACTTGGAATTGGTTGACCGCCCACATTACGTCGCATATGCGTGCGTACTAGTTCGCATTCTAGACTGTTCTGGAGGTTCTGTAGTCTCATGTAGTGTTGAAGTTGTAACAATCTGTGATTTAACTGAACTTGTTTCGATAATTTCATGTTTCCTTAAAATATATATAATATGTATAGAATAGAACATCTTTGCATTTTCCTTTATGAGGCACTAAATTTTTCTTATCCTGCTTATTATATGATTGAAAGTCAATGGATTTCTCGTAAATCGGTTTGCCGATGCTCATCGATTTCCGCAATTGATCATATGTGAAAAAACTGCACGTTTCGCAACAACAGTATTTTTTTTAAACCGGGAGAAATCACGAATTTCTACCGGGAGAACCGGGAGAAAACCGGGAGATGAAAATGAAAAAAATAATGGCCACCCTGGAGGCAGAAGTGTGATGTAAAAAAGCAAAGGGCTCATACTATCCCCTTGAAAGACACCCCTCTTGAAGGTGACCTTGTTCGTCGTCAGACGATGATTTCTAGATGAGATGGTAAATCTAGTTTTCCAAAGAGGCATCAATCTCTCTATGCATCTCACTATGTGTGGATGTAACTTCAAGCTTTCCAACAGACAGATGATAAGTCTATGAGAGGTTGAATCGAAAGCTTTCCGGTAGTCAATCCAGGTCATTGACAGGACGCGCTGATGGACTGTGGCGTCTTTACAGACACACCTGTCAATCAGCAGGTTCTCTCGACAGCCTGCTACACCTTTTTTCGAGCCTCGTTGTTCGTACATCTCTCGCCATACAGGCTCAATTCGTCGAACAATCCTGTTGTTTAGGACAGTTGTGAAGATCTTATACAGTGTGTTTAAACAAGTTATGGCCTGTGATTCTCTGGTCTGGACAAGTTGCCTTTTTTCGGTAGGAGTATAGTGCGTCCTAACACCAGCCACTGCGGAATGGGCGTCTCCGACTTCAAATATGAGGTGAATATGCGGGCCAAATGTTGGTGTATAGAAGTAAACTTCTTCCACCAAAAGTTCTTGATACAATCTGGTCCAGTACCGGAAAAGTTCTTCGTGCCTCTGAGTGCTTTTTTCACCTCTTCGGCAGTGACTGATGGGCACTCCTCCTCAGATTTTATGAGGCTCTCGCAAAACTCCTTGAAGCGGATGATATTGTCAGTATCTTCTTTCAACTCTAGTGTTTTCGGGATCTTGTACACCTCTCTCCAAAAAGTCTCTACCTCCTTGGGCTTGGATGGATTTTTTACAAAAACAGGGGGATCACTGAAGAGGCGTGATGGGTCTGCAAGAAACTGTTGATTCTCCCTGTTCCATCTCTCCCTCTTCTGTATCCTCCTCCTTGCGTCAGATATTTCGTCAACAATATGCTGCTTGATTGTCAGCAGCTTTGACTTGTTCAGTGTGTGATTCAAGGTCCTTAGTTCTTGGGCGAACTTTCGAACCCTTTCTGTAAACGGTCCACCGGATGTTTGGTAGTCCATCACACATTGAACACGGGACGAATTCTGTCTTGCTCAACCAATTTTCTTGTTCAGTTGATGCAAGCGTCTTCTGGTCTTCTGATGCATCGTCGGTTTCAGCCTTCGATTTGAATCAACCAAAGCTCTCGCAGCACCATAAACTGAGCAATCGATGGTCCAGAGGTCGGACTCTTGCGAGATATCTCCACGAAGGGAGGCATCCATTTCAGCCAGATCTTGGGGCTTAAGAGGAACTTGCATGTTGATGTTCCTCCTTGTACTGAAATGGCGATCATCTCTCAGAAGGTGCCTGCTTTCTGCGGTTGGTCTTAATGTCGTTTCATCTTCGTCTGCAGCTTGTTCAAGCAGCGGTTAAGGAAGCGCTCCGCGTACATATCCATTTTTCCGGAGGTAGTCGGCTTGATTTCGCAAAGACTGATGCGAAACGTATTGAAGCTCTGGGTGTTTCTGGCACCACAGAGTATGCATACGCGCCATAAAGCCTCCGCGAACAGGGATAATACTGGCATCGTAGCAGTCTAGCACGTCATTCTTAAGTTGATCCGTCCACTGGCTGTGGGCGTTTCGCCGGTTCGTCGTCGTGTTTCCATCTAAATTATTTCCAGCACCCCGAACTCTAGGATGATCGGCATTGTTTGCCGATCCATTGTCGGGTGCTCTGCGCGTTCGATCGTTTTGAACCGCATCTACAACATTTTGGTGGTTTGTTGGTTTCATTGTTGTTCCCACGAGCAGCTAGGGAAAGGGTCCGTCCATCCTTGTAGAGCCCCGCGTGCAATGATAAGGCTGATACTCTGAGACGTTGCCCGGTATCCCAGAGTCACCGTTAAAGACACCTCACCCAGGTGCCATGCAGCTTTCGGCACGGCTCTCACACCTTCGCTTAGGGGTTATTCCTTCGGGACCATCCCCGGACAATTGTCCGCGACTGCTTATTAATTATTGTAACCATATTCAGCAGAAACCCTTGGTACGGGGACCCTCTATCCGCAACCCGAGGACGCATTCGGTGGCTTTGTCATAAGCTCTTCGGTTCTATTCCAAGGGAATCGAAACCGAAACCGAAGGTATATATATATATATATATATATATATATATATATATATATATATTCTCCTTTTTCGTGAGAAAATCACCCTTTTTTTTGAGCTTCTTTTGCGCTGTGAGCTCTGGAATTATCATTTATTGCTTAATTCATTTTTTTACTAGTTCCTCAGTTCCTTTTGTTTATTTTTCCGAACTGTCAGTTAAATATTTCATTTCGTGTAAAAAGGGTATGTCCTAAAAATATGTCACTACGGTGGGAATCGGATAAGTGTTACATTCCCTTAATCTTATAATTTAATATTTATGTTCTTATGTATAATAATTTGATTAATAAGTAGTAAAGAATAGTTAATATGTATGTATATATATATATATATTCACTATTCTTTACTACATTTTTTTAGGACATACCCATTTCACACGAAATGAAATATTGAATTGACAGTTCAAAAAAATACACAAAAGGAACTGAGGAACTAGTTAAAAAATGAATTAAGTAATAAATGATAATTCCAGTGATCACAGCGCAAAAGAAGCTCAAAAAAAGAAAAAAAGGTGATTTTCTCACGAAAAAGGAGAAAATAGGGGAAACATGAAACATTTATTTTTATATGTCAAAAAGAACCAACGATATTTTTATAAGAAATGCTACATTTCTGAACATGGTATCCAGTAAACGGTCCGTATGAAACTCAAGGGCATTTTTGGAAAATTTTGAAGACACTTCCTGGGTTTTTAGGTTATTTGCTGATAATATTATGAAATAAGATCAAATTCGGTAGGATATGAAAAATGAAAGGACATTGCGTGAAGTTCAAGGACATTCAAGGACTTCTTGAGATCAGACATATTTAAGGACATTTCAAAGACTTTAAGGACTACAAGGACCACTTGACAGTCTTGACACCATGTTAAATAATTTTCAATGATTTTTCAATGATTTCTGCGATCAAAGAATTTATTTTAAAAAATCAGATATACTTAGGACGTTGAAAATCCATTCACAGTGATATAAAAAAGTCCAAGAAAAAGTAAAATTAGTCAAATACACAATTTTCACATGTTTAACACTTTCAATGTAAATTTAATACTACACTCTTCAGTAGAGCGAAGTCAAAATGCTAAAATTGATTGAATCATTTGAGTTGATCGTTTAATATCTTTTGTTCTTTTTTTAAAAAAATTTAAAAAAATTGTGCCTTATTTAAAATTCTTTGAAAATGTACAGAAACATGTTTTTTTGATTGATTCGAACCTGAAATTTCTTCAGCTTGAACAAACGAAACACGTTATTATTTTGTATTCATGGAAAACATTTTTTTCGTGGTGTTTACAAGGTTTGAAAAATGCAAAATGATAAAATGTTTCTTTGGTTCAAGCTGAATAATAAATTTCAGGTTCGACATTACGTATTAAGCTTTTTTTTAACATATGTGTATATGACTCAATAAAAAAAAACATGTTTTTGCACTTTTTCAAAAAAATTGTTACTAAGCAAAAAATGTATTTTGAAATTACGTAATTTTTTATTATTGTTCACTAGTATAAACTGTAAAATTTTATTTGATACAAGAAAACGCTAAAAATAAATGCACGCAGTGAATTATACACATGCTCTATTATGTACCTTGAAAAAAATGTTGTTTGAATACAGTTTGTTTCATTTGATGTTTATATTTTAGTGTAACTAATTTTGTTCGATATAAACAAATTTTATTTGATTCACACAATATTTCTTTAAATCGAACAAATTCTTTGTTAGACGCATACATATTATTTCTTTGATATAGGGTCAAATAAATGTTCGCTTATATTTCACATGGTTTTTTTTTTCAATTTAATTAATTTTTTTTTGCTTCGAATGAAGTTCGATTTAATTCAAATAAATTTTGATTTATTTAAGATGAAAATTTGTTCAAATCAAATAAACTGCATTCAGCCAAATTCGTTTGCTTAATTAAATCAAACTTTTCTCTCAGCATGTAATTTAATAAAAATTTCGAATAAAATATTTTGAAAAATTAAGAAAATCCAGTTTAAGCGGTCAACTTCGTATCACGACAATGAAAAAGGAATGAGCTCAATTGCTCAACCAAGCGGAAGGTCAGTTTTCTGTACACCCTAGAAGTGGGTTCATTGTTTCAACATGAAAAGGAGAGAAAATGACATAATTATAGATCTATAATTGAATGCCTAAGGAACAAGTGAGTGGGACAGAAACCGGTTCAGGAAAAAACAAAAGTAAAACGGTTCTCTCACTTTCACTGGAAAATAATAGCTGAATTCAAGAGGTTATTGTATTATCAAGTTAATCAAACATTAATTTACAATGATAAACAATATTATTAGAAAATGGAACACGTGCAAACATTTTTATATTCCTATCATTTATTTCCATATTTCTCAATTGGGTTTACAAAACAAAATATTTTCGTTTAAAATGACATAAAAATAATACACAGAAAAGGAGTTTTTAAAAAAGCCTCACTATGATGATAGCAGAATAGCATTTTCAGATCTTATAAGAATTCGGTATATATTTGTCATACATTATTAATAATTATAACAACAAATTCTACGACAAGTAATTATATATGACTATTTTTATTTGAAATTATATAAAATATTATTTTCTTCTGCATGGTTTCTTAAATTTTGTTTCTCATTTTTTTTATGAGAGTATCAAATATAGAAATTCCGAATTATATACAAAGATTTCTGACAATAAGGATACCTTTCTATTAATGAATCAGAAATGTTTTCAATGTTTAACACTGTACTTGTGCAGGCCCTGATGATTTCATCATTATGAAAAATGTTATTATTACAATTGAAAATTATGCTTCCTGATTTTGCGGGTTGATTTTTTTAATGCTAGGCTTTTTCCTTCGAAGAGAACTTTCCAATGGCAGTATTTTTATGACCATTTCTACGTTCACCCAAATTCGGTATTGATTCATAAACTAAAATAAAAAAAAATAAAAACTTCATAAACAATAAATACCAATAATAAAAGTTAAAAATGGAAAATAAAAATTCGATCACTCCTAGCACTTACTGTCATTTGTATTTTTTCGTTTCCCCCTTCATGGTAACCACTCCTCAGTTCGTGATAATAGTACACAAAAAATATTTTTGTACATTTTCCACCTAAAAAAGTTAAAAAGTGTGAAAATAGCGCATATTTTTCTTGGATAACGTGGAAAGCGATCAAATTGTTTATAAAATTAAAATTTTTTTCGCCTGTCATTGAGGAAAACGACAGAAAGCAGTTTACGGTTTTGACAAGTATAGAATATCATCATATTAATAATAAAATACGAAATAATGGAAAATTTTATTTTATTTTATAATTTTAGGGGTTGATTTTTTTATCCAGAGATACCTCAAGAAATTTTTAATGATTAGAACCTCTTACAAAGAATAAAAATATTCTATGTTACTAACAAATATCTTATAATTTTTGTTTATGTTTAGATAGGATTCCTTTTACTTTCGATTTTATAATGATAATAATAAAAATCTGGGTTTTCAATCACAGTGTTTACTGTGTTCAGGGGTTGAATTACTTTATATAAGGGTAGTTTAAAAAAGTAGTAAGGTTTAAAATCTCTTGCAGAGTATATATATTAGCAAGATGTTTTCTTACGAAAAAATTGTAATCAATTATAGAATTACTTAATTAATTATAAATTCTTTTCTTACTTGTTAGTTGTGATTAGTGGAAAACTTCAAATTTTCGAAAGATAATTGTTCCCATTTTTAAGGTTGATCTCTTTCTTTTATGGGGTTTTCAGAAGGCAGGCAATAGTCTGCATGCTTTTTTTATGTTCAGCGTAGTCCATTTTATATAGTAAAAAAATAATTTTCTAAAACAATATCACATTATAGCCTCAATTTTAGAGGTAACGCAACGACCTTAAGGAAATAATTTTCTACAATTGAATTGAACAGTTGTTTGAATTGCTTCTTTTGTCCTTAACTATAGTACAAATTAGAGGTTTTTTCTTAGGATGATATCAGGATGATAATACTATATATTTCATATTATGCCTGTAAATTTATTTTAGTTCATCCTAAAAATATAACTGTCAGAAACAGCAAAATTACATATTTTATATTCGTAACCGCGAAGTCCTACTCTTCCCTAAATTGTTGTGAAATTTAATTATTTGTCTGATATAATTATCCTTGTGTGTAATCGACAATTATGGAATTTTCATAAATGAACAGTGCTAATATACAAAATAAAATAAGTGCTGTCTATTGGAATTATCATGCTTCTGAATATATAAATATATCATCCATTTTAAACTTTTAAAGGGATAAATTATTTAAATATTTGAATAAAATTTTTTTTCAACAATCCTAGTATTGCAGTAATTTAGGGTGTAGAACAAGTTTGACAAATGTATATAAATAATACCAGCTAATTTTAATTTATTATTAATTTGATTTACGAAAAGCAATGCAAAAAATACAGAATAAGGTGCATTTCAATAAACAAAGCAGCATAAAGAACATGAAAAACAATTTTTCATT